>JAZHYW010060043.1:0-21101 GCA_037355805.1 Ixodes ricinus | reverse complement strand
GCATTTCAATGGTGTGTTTTCTGGGCGACGGCGAGGTTCTTGCCCACACCCCTTTGCGCATGCGCGGCGCCGGTGGCGTCCGGGCTGGGGCGCGCTCCGGTTTGTTCGAAATCTTTCGAACCTTTCAGGAACCGCTTGAAATCGATCATCGAAAACCTCGGTGCGGGGCGAGCGAGCGGGATTTTTTTATCTGATACCCCAAAGGTCATCCTGGTGATATCCCACACTGTTTAGTGATAGTTAGGGAGAGATAATTGGCTTCGAAGGGCGGGAGGAATCATATGTTTGTCTCTTTTAGACTAAAACCAGCTGGCGCAAGCTACAAACCATGTACTAGGGCTTTGCCAAAATTGACCAACAGAATCCAATTATAGTTTTAATCCATAATCTAGTCAATCCAAACCAAGCGGCTAGCTGTCTGCAATGAACGGTTTGTGGGTTTGTCTGCTCGACGTATCTTGTGTATGCATGCGTCTCTCTACTGCTTTCGTGCGAATGCGCGCAAAGTACCTTTCCTTACCTTGTGTAGCAGTGCTGCCACGAAGATCAAAACGCGGCACGAATCTAATCTGGCAATCAAATGTTACACTTGCATCCGATCTCTTCTCCGGAGCAACATACCGGTCGTGTTGCGAGGTTGTGCTGCTACGACGGAGTGCCTCGTGCCGTTTCCAGATCATGGAAAGTATTATGTTTCACTGTGCACTCTAAAGTAAATCTTTCAGCGGCGATTGCCAGTCAGGTTCATGTGGTCTGCGTAGGGTGAGTGAACGATTGTTCTGGAACAACGCTTGCATAGCATGACACGGTTTGCGCGAAGTTGTTTCCTGTTTATTTCTCTTCTTTTCTTTCTAGAATGAAAATGAAATGGTTTTAACGCTACCATTGCCATGCACAGTGTTCAATCGGGGCACAAGCGTGACCGGTAAAATTTTCTATTCCGTGTACTAAAATGCCACAAAGCGCCAGTCATGTTCACAGTAACTGTGTCGCGCACATTCGGGTCCACCAGTCGTTTCGGGTTTAGGAAACTTCGGTATTACCGTACGACAAGCCTTGAGACAGGGGCTATGCACGTTTGGGCCCCAGGAGACTAGGGAGGAAGTGCGTAGGCGTGAGTGAGCGATCTTCTGCAGGTACGTCATCAGCGACTCCACCATCAACATCCAGAGCGTTGTTGACATCACTCTCTCCTAGTCCTGGGAGTCCATGATCCCCAGACGTGCATGTGGAGAGATACTTATCCGAGAAACAGAAATAGCCTAAAATCACATCAGTATGTTCTATTGATGTGTGATCGATTTTCGCATCGAAATGAGCGTGCCAGTTTTCCGGTTTTCAGATAACGAACTTCTCACTTTACTGCATGAATTTTCAACAAAAAAAGATAGTCTGTTTGACTAAACATGGCTTGCACATTCGTCGCATAAGGGGCCATTCTGAAAAACCTTGCTGCTGCGCGCATCTTCTGTGGTGTATATTAGGCACCACTGAATGTGTTTTTACAACAAGAACAATTAGGTATGACCATTGGTACAGCGTGATAACATCACGTGTAAGTCGTGGAGTGGTAACAGAGTACTGTCAGGTGAATATTGAACGGCAGTGTGTGTGGCTTGTGACACATGCTGGCACTACCTGGAGTGCTACTGGGGACTCGCAGAGATGCACAGTAGAAGCCCCATCTCTGCCGCACATTTTTATCGTAGTTTCCCTTCAGGCGACGCCTCAGATATCGAAAGCCATGCACTCTGCCGTTTGCATTTCATTATGGCCTGATAATACAAATGTTTGTCGTGCTACACTTTGTGTTGCTGGCAGGCAACACGTTAGTATTATTTATAGCTCCAACTAGAGGGTACCAATGACACGGCCTCATGAGCGAAAAAACACACAAGGGAGGAGACGCACAAGAGGGTCCCTTGTCTGCCAGTATTAAAAGTGCTTTCAGACATCACATCGGCGGGGCCTTTCTTTGCAAAGCATGAATAAAGCGCACTTCCAAAATTACCAATGCCGAATCAACCATGCACCTGCAAAATCATTTACACCAGATCGTATGCTGTACGTTGCCAATATGCCAGGGGATCGGTGGACTATCGCCGCAGCTTCGGAACACACGGAGCAAGCTCACGCTGCAGAACCCAGAAACCCCGGGTCCAATCTCCACCTTTCAACATGAGCACCGTACCGGTGTGCAACCGTGTATCACTACCGGGCGATGCACATTAAAACCCCCAGGCTATCAGGATCCTACTGCACTGCCAATATTTCTCATCTACAGCAAGCGAAACAATATCGTCAACATCTCTGGCAGACTACCTCGTGCTGCCTAATGGCGAATTCAACTGAGCGTTTTGGAGCGCGCCGGGATCAGTTGACCAGATCCGGAATGGACCACACGATCCGAACGGGGTCACTCACGCCGCCTACAGATCCCCAGTGGAACATGACCACTGCTCCGGGATCGGCGGATAGCCTTCCTGTCATTCAACTGCCCGGGAATCCCCTTTCCGCGGCCGCCGCAGTCGTTTCGAAGACGTTTTCACAATCGCGGCGCTAACACGTGTTGGACGCACGAGCGGCAGGAATGGCTCAGGAGCTTCTAGCAGAGATTGCCGGAATGTTCGTAGCGCGGCAAAACCTCCTCCTTCTTAAAAAACAAACCGGCTGTCGAGCCAAGGGGTAAGCAAGCGACCATTACGAATTCTTCTGAGGCGAGATGGGCGAGATCAGGCGAGATGCCCCGCGAGAAAGGATGTCACTTGTGTGCGCCGAGGGCTGGCCCAACTGGCTTCCGGTTGAATCCGCCGAAATCGTCAGAGCGACTTTCTCGGATCCAGATCGAGATCTGGAGCGGGATCTAATCCTAAACGACCAGTGGAACACGTCCGTCTCGATCCCGATCGCTCAGTGAAATAGGCTCGCTCCAGAAAAGCCGATCCTGGCGCGCTCCAAACGACCAGTGGAATTCGCCATAAGCATCTAACAACTAGGTATTTGGGTTTGACATGCCCTGCTCTCCCGTAATTTTATTGCTCACGAAAGCTGCCTGTGTCATGAAGGAATTTCTTCCTGAACCTTTATTTCGGTGCTGTCAAGAACCAGGCCGGTGTCAGAGGTAGCAGAGCTCACAATGCCAGTTGTACTACTTTGTGCAGGAGAAAGCTTTAGTCAGGAAGCAATCGGTGAAGATTGGTCGTCCTCGCCGGACGAACACGAGCCCCCTGCCGAACGCTGACCCAACGCTCGTGTCAAATCTGTGTCAGGCACTGGCCTCTGGCAGTCGATAAAGAACATCCAGCACTATGATCGTGCTATTTAGAAGGTGCTGTAACAATGGACGTCTTAAAGAAATTGTAAATTGGCATTTGAACTGACAAAAGGATCTCAGGCTTCACAGAAAGAACTGTTTGTTTGTTTGATTGTTTTTGTAAATTAGTGGCTGCTGCTTTTAAACTATGTGAGCACCTTTCAAGGGGCATTGCAACAATTGTATCTTCTAAAGAATTTGCAGTTTTCTATTTTTACATTGTTCATCGTGCCAAAAGGGATGGCAAAACTGCCTCATCCTCATGAAATATCTCGATTCCGTTGCATCATAGCAAAGCAAAAAACTAAAACATTTCATGATTTGCAGTTGCGGGTTGGTGGCCATGGGAACTGAGGCGCGACGCCAACCTGGGTGCATCGTAATAAGTTGGCAGGATGTGCCATTACATGCTCATTCTAAAGCTATCTTTTATAAATATTGTCTTTCCAACATGAGTAAGTGCATCAAAGACCTCATATCCTCAACAAAATTATACTGTATTCAGTTTTAGTGGGGCCATCTGCCCGAGGTGAACAAAACCATTCCTTTCTTGAGTCTCGCCCCGTCGCTGCTACAGTCAGTCCGACTTCCTTACGACAAGGCAAGTGCTTTGCCCTCTCCCCCCCTCTCTTTCTTTCACATTGCTCAGACTGGCCCTCAAGCCTTCAAAGGTCGCCATGTGAATCTCAAGCAGAGGCAGCGTACACTGGAGGCTCTGAAAGAGAACCCATCCAGATGCTTTCTGCCCCCAGCGCACCCTGGAACACATCACAGTGCACATGACTCAGAAGACAGTGCAAGAGTTGAGAGTGGTTGGGATGTGCCCAAAACTTCAAGTCTTGACAATATATTTTTCTTTTTAATTATTGCATGCATGCAAATCTGGTTTTCAGTTCTTTACTCCAGACAGGACAGGGTACAACTCCCTCAATAATTTGACCAAAGTCCAAAAATTGTTGCACTGCCCCTTTAACCCATTCGTTACCGCGCGCGTCGCGTGCTGCCGGGTTGTTTGTATCGCATTTTTTTCTCCTACAACAGGGCCACACTAGGCGTAACTGTTTTGCTTGTATAATAAGCTTTTACAGTAAAACCCAGTACAGAAAACAAGAAAACATGTTTATTTACATGCTTAAGTGGTTCGTTCAAGTCTTTAAATGGCCCTCACAGATTCCTCCTTGTATAAAAGATCTCGAAGCACTCCATCCTCGGTCGCTTAGGCGTCGCACAACCAGTGCGCTCTTGTCATGATTCAGACTCCGAACTGCCGTCGGAATCGCTCCCGTCGTCGACAGAAGGCTCCGAAAACATGATTTCATCGTCAGAAAGGTCACACCGTACACTGGATGCTGCCATCTTCTCCAAGCAGACAGCGATCGAGCGGCAAAAACGACACACAAACAAACAAGCTCAAACAAACACAGCGAACAGAACGACCCTCACCATCTGTTGGCAATGCATCTAACTACACTACCCCAAGTCTACGTAGCGCGCCATCTATGAATGGCAATATGGCCCCTGACGGCATGCCCGGCGATTCGCCGGCTTTGGTACCGAATGGGTTAATTAGCCTCTGGAGCAGTTTGTGGCAAGCCTGTTGGGAAATGCAGTTTAGAATTCTGTGCAGGAAAAGGTGGAAATGCCGCAGGAGGAAAAGGGGGAGTGCGCAACCACCTGCCGTCGTCGTCACTTTGTGGCGGAGCAGCCACTTCCTGTTCGGTTTGGTTCCGTTTGTTACCCCGGGGATCGTGTGTGAGCGGGGCGAGAGGCAAAATCACTAGGTATTCTTCTACTTGGAGAAACTAAGAAACTAATTTCATCTGATTTGGTATGTCTCTTCAACAGCTGGCCAGAGCAGTGATGGATGGTGCAAGAACAACGAACGGCGTGCAAGTATTAGCAGGATAAACCTCTGCCATCAACGTGACACATTGCTGTGCTTGCTGTAAAACAGATAAGCTCTCACTCTCTTTACGGCATGTAACCAGGAGCTAGGTGCTCTTAAAATATATATCATATAAAAGTTGCTGTTGAATGGAGGATGTGTGGCATGTGGCATAATGTAAATACTTGTTTTGAGCAAAACTGTAATGCAAACGTAAAGTGGCTGAGGCTGAAAAAATGAACAGTCAAGTTAATATGGATACCTACGTCTTCCCCAAGAAGTCGCTCCTAATGTGAATTGTCCATAATAAGGAGAAAACATTTTCCCAGTTTGTCCCTGAGAACGGTGTCTACATGGCGGGGTGGGGTATCCATAATAATGAGGTCCACATTAAATGGGACATCTCTGTATCCCTTTTCTCTCTGGATATCAAACATGTGAAATTACCTAGGCCAGGACCATAGCCTGAATAAATGTAAATTGCGGTGCACCTAGCTCAACAGAGGTTAGCCGTTGATGGAATAACTTTTTGTGGGTAGGGTCGCGCACATTGCTGGCAATGGTAAGTTCAACGAAGCTTAGTCAATATATGTTCCGATTATCATGTTATAGGACTGAAGATAAAGGCCGACGTTCACTTCGCGCTTTCCACTTTTGCTCGCCTCCTCCTTTCCTATATCCTCTCCACTTTTTACCTTGCCCCAACTTGGCTCCCCTCGCAGCTTAGGAGAGGGGAGCGCTAAAGGATTATCTTCCCTGCAGAAAACCGAAGTTTTACGCCGGCCTTTAGATGGGATTTTTATGATTCAATCCACTGGATTGACTCGGGGCAGAACTAGTTTGGCATGATCAGAGCTTGTTACTAGTAATACTGTTTTCACTCTTTTATATACCCATTTGTAACTTTATTTTTGTAACTGACACCAGTGCCACTTTTGCTCTTGTAAGTGCAATGGCCTTTTCAAGCATTGTATGATCACTTTGTTTAGACAGTTTCCTAAACATTCACATTTTTACTTTGCAGGTCAGACTGAGCATCGCTTCAGTGAAAATGTGGATAATAACATGTCGCCATCCTGGAAAGAGGACTAATCACCAATCAAGTCAACCTCTGACAGTGTCGGCATTTGTGCTACATTTTATTTACACAAATACAACATTCAGATTAAATGGTATATGGCCACAGCACAGCCAATACACTTTTTGTCAAATTACCCAAGCACCAAGGTGAATGCTGGGAATGTTAGTACCTGTGCTGCTGTCACTCACCTGACCTGTATAAAAGAAATTTATACCAAAACAAGGTGTTGATGAACGCACATGCAAAGTGCCATTTGATTTAAATTTTTGCTTTAGAAGCAGTAACTGCTGCAGACACCAGTGCGTAGAGTGCATGTAACCACACTCACAGTATGCTCCTCTCTGTTTGAGTAATTTAACATAATGTCTCTTAAAGGGGCACTAAAGTGCTTTCTGAGATCCTCGTTTTATGGCTATAACTCAATCTATGAGCTGCGAGCATCCTAGAAAACCCGAGATTACATTCATGCGTGGCCGATTTGAATATTAAAGGAGTTATCAAAGTTCTCGACACTTACCGTTGGCACAGAACAACAGATGGCGCTACTGAACCTTGCTGGATGTGGTTGAATAATAAACTTCATTTGTCAGCCACTTGCAAGCAATTGGTTCCTGCGTGGTTGAGCGGCCAACCAGTCCCGCTCGTCCATACGGAAATCCATCGCTCACGAGTGGTTGACAAGCACCGTCCGTCATTCTATCATATTCAGCAGGTTCGGTAGTGCCATCTGTCGTTCTGCAACAACGGTAAGTGTCAGGATCTTTGATCACTTTGTTATAACCTAACTTGTCCACGCAGGAATGTAATTTTGGATTTTGTAGGATGCTTAGAGCTCGGAGATTGAGTTATGACAATAAAGCGAGTATCTCAAAAAGCACTTTAGTGCCCCTTTAAGTGCAATTGTTCCCAGTGTCGGCCCTATCTTAACTAGCCAGCCCACCATGTGCAATCTGTCACCATCTCATCCTCGGAAACAAATCCAGTGTCATGTGTCCTGTTTTGTGGGTACTACAAAGCATGGAGCTATACTCAAACCACGCTTGGTAAAGTAATAGGTATCTTCAAGCACAAACATCACATTTATGTTAGCTTTTTTATGTTTTGGGTTTTTTTTTACAGCAGCATGTTTGGGGGGCTCTTTGAGATGGTTCATTTGTTTCTGTACGATTATTCGCCTCTTCCAACTTTTCATTTTATCCCTTTGATGAACTGAAAAGTTTACCTCTGACTTAGTAGTCTGTGCAAGTGTTGTTGTCTCTGTCTTAAATGCTGTGTGAATCAATAGGCCCTTTTCATGTTCACAAACACAAGCCGTTCCTTGTACTCCAAGCGACTTCTGCCGAGCTTGTTTATGCCACAAATGCTGGACTCCTTAGGTGCTACAGAAACAGTGAAGTTAAAGGCTTAGCAAGGTGCTTCTGCTGTGCCATTCAACATGTATACCAGATGATTGGTTGTATTATATGAGTATCCTAAAATATCCAACAAATTTCTCGCTGACCAACCCTTTAGCTTAACGCCAGGAGAATAGGCAATGAAATATTTTATGTGGGTTCGAAAGAGGGTTGTTATAGTGGAGAGTGTTTCTTTTCCCATTTAGCAAAAGTTTGCTTGGATGCAAAATGTAACAGCATCTCCTTGTGGAATTTTTACAGAAAGTGTCTACAGAAACTGACTAAATGGAGTTCAATCTACCTTCCCAACAGAGTCCGCCAAGGCAGCATTCAACGTCGAATGGCAGACCACCAACCACGGAGACGGGAGGAGCCATTTCTCCTTCCAGAAAGCCGTGTCGGGTTGGCAGCAGTGGATGGAGGTGCACGGAGGAGAAAAGACAAACACCAGTGCCATTCTTGCCTCCATTCCGACTACCATAAAAGAACCCTCGGGTAATTCTGGTAAAGGGTTTTTACATGCTAGTTTTACGCTTATGGTATATTCGGCTGGTCGTTTTCCAGCACTCCAATTCTTTGAATTGGCTCTCTGACATCCGCGGCGTCTCCAAATCCGAGCTAGAGGAACGACGTGCAAGCTGAATGCTCGGCAACTTTTCCGAGTGGCCCAAGCACTGACACGAAACCGGATGCCGCGGGCAACTTTCGCAACCGCTCCACTGAAACCGCCCAAGCTACTCCCTATACGGAGGGTTTAACCCATAACGTTCGTCCATCCTGTGCCCTCGCCGCATGCCCGCACAAAAAACGGCAGCCTTCAATGCGGATGCTCGCTTTCGCTCTGGTGCCCCAGCAAGAGCCGAGCATCTCCTGTACTCGCTGCACAGTGCAGTGGGGGATCGGTGCGGTATCCAAACATGGCGGCGTTCTACGCTAAGCCTCTCTTCCACACCGGCTTATTTCTCTTCCGACCCAATAGCAGAAATGGCTTGATTCACGTGACCGGTCCTCTGGCACACTCTCCCACCATTTCCACTTCAAAATCAGAGCGCCTCACAGTGCTGCGAGTTATTGGACAGCGCAATTTGACAATCTGGGAGCGCCCTGAAAGAACAAGCTAAATGCCGTATTTACTTGCATAATGATCGCACCCCCCACAACAAGCATCAATATTTTTACTTTTTTTTCCCCCTCGCGTAATGAACGCACCTTCAATTTTCGACTCTGCGAGTCTCAAACTGCGTCCAACTTAGCTAGTCACCAAGCCAATTTTCTTTTATCGCCAAGCAGCCAGACCAAGTCAATCCAAGGCAAGCCAAGCCACTCTCGTAATGGCTGCAAGTGCGTAGTTGCTGCAGTGATCAACCGTGGAATCGAACGGTGCGAGCACCTAACGAAGCTGGGGTCGAGGAATTGCCCTGCCCTGAGCATGCTTCGTCCATCGGATGCATGGATGTCAACAAACACGCTGTCATCTGTGGTCCGCCCTCAGACGGAAATCGTGAAGGTGGTTAGGCCTTAGAATGGTCACGTTGGTCTCCATGCTGAGTGAGCTTTGTAGGGCAGTTTTTCTTCAGCAAAAGACAAGCCGAAAGCACCCTAAAAAGGTTAGCAATTTATAGAGCATGGTTACTGTGGTGCGCCCACGACCAGCCCTGGGTGCACATCCGTCAGTGGGGACGTGCCTCATCACCCTGTCGTGTCATATTGGCGCCTAAAATTACATTTGCGCATAGTGTGTAAATGCAAAAATTTTACCCCGCGGAATGAACGCACCTCCCAAATATGTGTCAATATTTCTTTAAAAAAGTCTGTTCATTAGGCGAGTAAATACAATACACTTGTAGCGCCCAACTTCGACCAGCCGAGGGGCGTCAGATTTTCAGGTCACTCCGAAAGACTGGAAATCGACCAGCCAAATATACTGCAATATCCTGAGACATAGCCTAACTGAAAGCGAGAGCAAATTTTGTGAAAATAAAAGTGGGCTAGTGTGCAATTACTAAAATTTTTAAAAATCCTACTTTTATTTTTTGTGCCTTGCTAAAGCTTGTTTTAACATGGAGAGGCAATGGAGCATAGAAAACAATTTTTCCCAGTTTGAAATCTTTGCTTATCTCCCCTGTGGCACAGTAACACTGGTTCCGCCAATGTCAACAAGGGCCATACCCATACAATTACTAGAATTGTGCTATTTTACGGTGGTTTTGAAAGGATAGTAAATAGTACCAAAATTAGAGGTAGGTTATCTCTCCGGGGTGGGGCATCTGTCGAGATATTAAGGTATGTCGAAATCTAAAATTTTATTTTATGCTCGAGTGTGGTCAATATGTATCGTGCTCGCTTGGGACAACTTATGACGAGAGAAAGTATGGGCACACTGACGCCATCTATCAGGTAATGCAAGAGCACTTCTGATGTGCACATACAGTGTGTTCCTTTCAAAGCGATAGCTTTGCGGGTGACACTTTGCAGAGATTTCGGCTCGTCTTCCGTCGTCACTGCGCACCCGAAGAAGGGAAAAGCCATCTCTCCCCTCTTGCCGTGAGGAGAGGGAAGTCGGAGACGTCCCGTCGGCCGTGCCTCGCGAGAAAAGCAGAGGCCAGCCCAGGCGTCCCGCCAATAATTGCACGTCGCAGGGAGAATGTCCATGTCATCTGCTCCAAAAGAGTTATTTTCAAACATGTCTACGACGCCTGCCACGACAGCTATGAGAATTAACTTCCGTAGAATACCGTCCATCCACCCATACCACATTAGCGCCCATAACCAAATTTGTAAGATCTGAGAAAATAGGCACAGTACATTTATATGTAGAATTGATGACCGGAGAAGCGGCCCATCCCCTATTTTTTCATTACTATCTCAAAACCTTGAGTGGGCGCTTGCCAGGTATTTTACGGTAGGTCGCGCCTCCGTCCTCATATACGTGACTGCACCATTCCACCCGCATTGCGTGACCATGCTACAGCTATCGCCTTGGTTTTTTTTTGCACACTGTGGGCAGAAAATGTGATTTTTTAGGCTTTACAGATTTGTTTTAAAAAACCCGTTAGACACGTTAATATGGTTTGTGCATGCGAGCTAGACTGACAGAAGATCATAATAGAGGGGGCCAATCGTCATGACAAGTTGAATAATGAACTAAAGATTTGTTTAATCAAATTTTTAATTAGTGAAAATAGACATGGTTCCAATTTGAAATGTGCCGAGCGTCATCGAAAACCACTTAGTCGGTAATTTTGAAAAGGACTCAGCGTGTAGGGGAGCGTAGTAGTGCGTTAAAGTAACCACGCATGCAACAGGCACAAATTTGAGGCGAGACAACGCGGTTAATAAGAAACAAAAAAAACGCCGGACGCATTATTGCATTGGTGGCCTTGTCCCTGCTGCATGAGTGGTAACTGTAGTGCTTTGTCATGTTCCCATGTGCTCCCAAGTCTATTAAATATTGAATGATTTAATGATTTTCGATAAGGCTCAGCAATTTTCTTAATTAAAACTGTATTTCTTTTCAATAATAAATACATGAGCATGTTTGAGTTAATTATTCGACTGATCATTATGCTTAGCCCCTGTACTATGTCCCCCTGGTCGTATAACTCGCCAGCACAAACTGCATTAGTGTAGCTTTCACTGTCCTTTTTTTTAAAGAAGTCTGTTAAGCTTAAAAAGGAACACTGTCTAATTTGAACAAAGTTGTACAATTTCTTATGATAGTGCGTAGATTTGATGTCACAAATACTTTACAACCTTCCGTCTAGCTATACCAGGGGTCTCAAACACGCGGGCCGCATGCGGCCCGCGTGGCTTTCTTGCGGCCGCGCAGCCGGACATAAGCAAAATTTTTTTTATTTAATTTGGTTTTTTTTTGTGATGTTTTTACTTTTGTTCAGCCCAAGCGTGTAAAAAGCTTGCTAAAAAAAAAATCCAAGCTGTTCGATTTTGACCATGTGGCAGGATACATGACGCAAACGTAGAGCGCGGTGTCATGAAATAGCGTCTGTGCAAGAAAGAGGGCCGCTTTTGGTTAAAAATAGATAGTCGGACCGGACGGAGTAGCCGAGGCGTCGGCAAAGGGCTTCCAAGAGTCCTTGGCACAGAGCGTCGAAGCATAGCCTCCTATAATCCTGGTCCACACCTTCACACATGCGGATGGCGTATCCGGGGCAACTAATCTCCCCCTCCATTCCACCCCACCTTCTTCCTATGCTCCGTTCACCCCTAAGCTGACAATGCGGTGGAAGCTGCACGCTCGCTGGACCACTCAACTGTCGACCTTGAATCATGTGACCACTCCCCTTTCCGCGCACTCCTGCGCGTTGAACGAGGTCAAGCGATAAGATTGGTCCGGCGAACACGTAGCTTCCAGCGCACTGTCAGCTTAGGGATGAACGGAGTATAACCTCGTCAAAGCGTTGGGTTCTTCCAACCTCCCTTTTGTGTTCATTGTCACTTCACTTATCCTTTGCACCCAAGTTTATCTCAGTCGAAACTGCTGGATTCCATCGTTGTATGCTTCCCTTCAAGTTCTTGGAAAAGCATTTTACCCTCAATGCGGTCAACCCCTCTCAACGCCCAGAGTGATCTTCGGTTGACGGTGGCGTTGTGCACCCGAAATTTGCACTGATCAGCACAGGTTGTTACGTTCTTTTTCAACGATTCAGTGTGCAACGTCAACTCTCAAGTAGTCATCTCGATGTCGTTGTCCAAGCCGTCTGCGAAACGGAGAGTTGAAGACGAAAAGCGGCTCTTTCAAGAGCGATGGGAACTATCCTATTTCTTCACGGAATCGCGAGACAAGGTGCTGTGTTTAATTTGTCATCAGACTGTAGCTGTGCCAAAGGAATACAATGTGCGACGTCACTTCATGTCATGCCATCAAGAGAAGTATGAAGCCCTCACCGGAAAGAGCCGCGAGAACACGGTGTCCCAACTTAAGGCGTCGCTGGGAAAACAGCAAGACCTGTTCCAAAAGGCGGTCAAAACAAGCGACGAAACGGTGAGAGCTAGCTTTATTGTTTCCGAGCTTATCGCTAAATCGTCCAAGCCATTTACTGATGGCCCGTTCATAAAAAAGTGCCTGCTTGAGGTTGCTGACGCTGTCTGTCCCAGCATGAAAAAGACATTTGAGAAGATAAGCCTTTCTCCAAACACAGTGGCAGAAAGAATTAATGAGCTCAGTGAAAACGTCGAGAAAGAATTATTCACCCGATGCAACGGCTTCAACGCATTCTCAATCGCCGTCGACGAGAGCACTGATATTACTGACAACGCTCAGTGCGCCATTTTTGTAAGGGGCGTAAACAAAGATTTGGACGTCACAGAAGAACTCTTGGACCTGGTGCCAATGAAAGGAACAACCACGGGTGCTGATATTGTTTCCGCCCTCGAAAGAGTGGTTGATCGTGCCGGGCTGCCATGGGAGAAGTTGGTGTGCCTCGCAACCGACGGCGCACCGTCAATGGTGGGAAAGAAAAGCGGCCTTGTCGGACGATTGAGGACAAAACTCACTGGACTGGATATCAGCAAGCGGTTTGCAGCAGTCCACTGCATTTTACACCAAGAGGCACTCTGCAGCAAGTCACTGCAGATGAAAGGAGTCATGGACATTGTGTTTGGTACAGTAAACTTCATTCGCTCCAGAGCGTTAAACCATCGACAGTTTTTATCTCTGTTGGAGATGGTTGGCAGCGAGCATAGCGAAATTTTGTACCACACTGAGGTACGGTGGCTGAGTCGCGGGAAAGTTCTGAAAAGGTTTTTTGATCTTCGACACGAGATTGATACCTTTTTGAAAAGCAAAAACAAGGCCGTCGCTGAACTGTCCGACTTCAGCTGGCTTTGCTCCCTCGCATTCCTCACGGATATCACTGAGTACCTGAACCGTCTAAATGGGAAGCTTCAGGGAAGGACAAACTTATTACGACAATGTATGATGACATCCAGGCGTTTCAGTCGAAGCTACAGCTCTGGGAGCGCCAATTGAGGCTGCTCAAACTCGACCATTTTCCGACGCTCCAGTCACTAGGGCACGCGAGCCAAGAATCGTGCGACACCTTTTCGGACCTCCTGCATGATCTCCAACAAGAATTCCAAGAACGGTTCCAGGACGTGAGCAACCTGTCAAGAGAATTTAAACTTTTTTCTTTGCCCTTCTCAGTGCGAGTGGACGACGTTGCACCTGAACTACAGATGGAACTGCTCGAACTGCAAGCGAACACTGTACTCAAGCAGAAGTTTGAGGACGTCGGAGTCCCGAAGTTCTACAAGTACCTCGACGAGGCAGACTTCCCCTCGCTGCGCCAACAAGCAGTAAAAATAATTGCCATGTTCGGGAGCACGTACTTGTGCGAGCAACTGTTTTCCTTGCTAAAGGTAAACAAGTCGACACTTCGGTCAAGGATGACCGACGAACATCTGCGATCGATCATGAGGATCGTCTCCGCACAAGGGTTAAAGGCGGACATTGATTCTCTCGTCGCCGCTAAGCGTTGTCAGGTGTCAAGCCAGCGTTCATAGAATTTTAGCTCCCATATTTTTGGTTCACATGAATAAATATATCTTGGCTTTCATAGATTGTTTTGGACATTGTCTTTGTAATACTACGAATTGCAACATAATTTACGCAGGTAAACTTTGCGGCAATGAGTTGTAGCATGGTTGGTGCAGATTTCGACTGTTGTCAAAAGCGGTGATAGTATCTGGCATGAACCCCGTGTTGGTCAAAATCAGAAACCGGACGTCACACACTTCCGAATAGCGACAATTGCAAAATTGCAAATCCCCCCCCCCCCCCCCGCTTTCGACGTGCCGGCCCTTGCGAACAACGGATTTCTGGATGCGGCCCGGCTCCTAACGTGAGTTTGAGACCCCTGAGCTATACGAAGATCGGAAGTGTTTCCGGTGCTACCTGATAGGTGGCACAAGTGCACCAATGTGCATCTTCCCTATAAGCGGCTACAAGTAAGTACAGCACACTCTATCACACTTGAACACAAATATCTAAACCACCCTTTAAATTATAGAATGAAAGAACAAATGCCTACTTTTGGCTGAAGCAGTTCTTGAATGTCATTGACTAATCTGCGTTCGGAAGATGTGAACATTCCTCTGATCTGACACGGTCTGTCATGTCGCCCCAACAGGTTGTTCCAAGGCGGGTTCTCACAATGAAGTGGGGAGCTTTGAGTGCGAGAGGAGCAAGGGTGGTCCCTCTCCTCAAGAGGATGGGCTGCTTGTACCGGAGTGGAAGACGGTTCAACTGAAAAATCAGCACCACTGCCGTTTCTGCCCTTACTCCAGCCGCTATAGGGCGTCCATCACCGTTCACGAAAGGATTCACACGGGCGAAAAGCCGTTCAGGTGCCGGAGTTGCCAGAAGGCGTTTGTGAAAAGGGGCGGCTTGGTGTGTCATGAGAGAAGTCACACGGGAGAGCAACCATACTTGTGCGAGGTCTGCGGAAGGAGGTTTACAAAGAAGTGGAATTTAAATGTCCATCGGAAGAGGTACAACCACTAGCAATAGATGCACGCTGTGTGATAACGGCGGAGACGGTTTGAACAGAGGGCTTGTTCCAAAGTCCGCTGTGTCTGTTCACACATGCCAATAAACCTGTGGATTCTATATTTGTGAGAGACGATGCTTCCATGGTGTTGGGATATTCAATAGTGATGGACCGAATCTGCTGAACTTCAGATTCGGCAAACGTCTGTGAATGTGACAGGGCCATGGATTGCAAATGGACGCCGTGCAGTTACCATCGTACAGTGTAGTACTACCAGCGGTTACGACGAGATGCGGAGTATATGGTAACTGTGCGTTTGTCTGCCTTTGTGAATGTGGTTCTCTTCAATATTTTCTGCCTCAAGAACAGAAGATTGACCAGGAATTGACACCGTCCACTGCGCAAGTGACAAATGATGATGGGGAGATCGGTGACTGAGTGGGCTAGCGCATACCAGAAGCTCTAATCTGGACGCTTGGCGGAGTTGGCGAGGAGTTTTGGCTGCCGTGATTGGCCGATGCCTTGCTTGACCTTGGCGCTGAGAAATCACGGCAGGCAAATTCCTCGCCGACTTTTTCACCAAGTGTCCAGATTAGAGCACCAGCTCGGAGCATGTGGAGCGAAAGCTCAGGCTGCAGAACCCAGGGATCCTGGGTTCAATCCCCACCTCTGCCTGTTTCGATCTGGATGAGCATCATACCGGCGTGCGGTCGTGTATCATGACGGCGTGATGCACGTTAAAGACCCCAGGCTAGCGGTTATGCTGCACTGGCTAAATTTCTCATCTACAGCTGAGAAATAAGTCGCTTGTTGAGGCAGACTAAGTTCTGGCTGTATAAAAAAACACGCTGTTTTTTTTCTGAATGATGCGGTACATTTTGGATAACGTCATTTTCATTTGATCTTTACAGTGATGCAATGAGGTAGTTGCAACATTGACTGCCAAGTACTTCATAGCACTCCTTGCAATTATAGCAATTCTTTTTTGGCTCACAAGTAGTTTGTGCCAAAACAAAATAATATTGCTTTTTAATTAGCGTTATTTTGCGGTTCTCATGTATGCACATAATACTAAACAGAACTATCATGCTCGACGTTGCACATCTGACATTCCTAACTCTTACCATCTTCCTAAACTTGCGCGTCTGTCCTAACACCAGAAACCGGCATTTTAAAAGTTAAAAAATAAGACGTTGTGAAAATCGGACGCACGCTTTCATGCAAAGCTGGCTTCAAGTGATTCAAGTAGAAAAACATGCATATTTAAACATGCATATGTCATTTCTTCTGGTTAAGGCTCAGCAGCTGTTGCATTCATTTGCACGCACGAAACGGGGACTCGCAAAGAAAGTAAGAACACAGGGTTACTGCCTGTATTTTAACAATGTACACACTTGCAGGGTTGCGCTGATGAGGTCTCAATACCGAAACTTGCTTATTTTGACTGTGCCCACCACTGGGCTGCTACTACCTAACCTCATCATCACACCACTTTCGTTTCTGCGAAAAGTCACTCTAAAATTGCCAGAAAACAAAAATTACACCAATTATTTTGTAGAATAGTATCACCTTATTCAGTAATTAATGTGTCAATATGCATAAAAAAACTAAAAACTTATTTCGCCTGTAAAAACTAAATATCAACTTTTAAGTCTGGCACCAATGTATTTTTGCCGAATCTTTGTCGATTTTTCAGAAGTGTTCGGCAAAACTTCGGCTTTGCCGAATCCCAAGATAGGCGCCGAATGTTCAGAATATGTGGAGAATATCTCACAATTATATATTGTGAGATAAAAGAAAGGAAAGGCCCCCAACTTTATTTCTGCTCACGAAAAGGTGAGTATAGAAGCATATGAATTGTTCATCTTTTTTTAAAAATATTTAACTAATGCAAGTGGTGCCTCAAGGTAATCTACACTGCCACGTCTGTTGTTCACACTATAGTGTTCTAGTTCACACGTTAAAGGGGCCATGCAACAATTTTTGTACTTTGCGCTAATACCGGTTAAGACGGATCCCCGACGTTAATGACCTGTGAAACACCTGTTCGTTTCTCACCACATGTAAATGAAGTCTCAGAAAAAATTAAACGAAAGCGAGCAGCGTTCACCCCCTCCACTTGCAGCCAGACCAAGCGGCCACGTGATCTGTAGCAATACCACCTAGAATACAAGGCCTGTGCGTTTACTCCTCTAAGCGAAGTCACTAGTAGATTCCCTCAGCGCCCGCTAGCTAGCCCGGATGAGCACCATCGTCTGCTACATCGTCTGCTTCAGTGGTTTGTGTAGCAGATAATCGAAACCGATGCTCACGCCCAGTGTCTGTTGCTATATAGCATACGATGAAGTTAGACGTTCATGTGGAGCGCCAAATGCATGAGTGAAAATGCCCTACTGTTGTGCGAAAAGCTGCAAAGCCCTTCGCTGGACGCTGGCACTGGACGCCATTTTTGAGGGCGCTGTTTATACCCTGTTCACTCCTGAGCAGGAATGCAGCCAACGCCACAAGCACAAGAGCTAGAGGTCGCCGCTTTGAAGCGCTCTTCCACAGAACGAGCGCGCACGCTAGAAATGCATGTCTCAGTCAGGAGCGCGTGCTAGCTCGCGCTCCTGGCCAAGGGTGTGTTCGCATGCACATTACAAATGAACGGGAAGCTTGATATCAGCTCGCGCTCAGCAGTCGCGCACACAGCTGTGGCCACCAGTGAATGCGACGTAGTTGTCACGTGGCCCAAACTCTCGTCTTCGCGCCGCACGGCGATACATAGTTTGTGATTGGACCCGATACTAGCCATAGTGGCTATGGGTCCAAACAGTTGTTGTGTAAATGAATGAATGATCTGAAATCTGAAGCTTCAGCCTGTTTGCCGCGTCGGGGGGCGGTCGGGGATCTAATTAAACGTCATGCGCAGGCCTTGTCTTCTAGGCGGTATTGTCTGGAGCAAATTATATGCTGCCAATGTTGATCATAGCCACGCACTGAATTTGGCAAGGCGCAGGATACTCACTGAATTCCAGACATTGCTATGGTTCGACTATTGTCATCATTGCAGTGACTGGACACGGGCCACTACCCGAATGCTTCTCGAGCTATCGATTATCACGAGCCCAAAGCGAGTGCTCACGCAATACTCGGGTTCAATCTATGAGCTGCATTCAAATATCGTCACCGGGAGGTACTATGACCGCCCAGCTACGCCATCCAGTTTTGCGAAGGAGAGGCCGTTCTTGAAATTGCACCGCAACAAAGGAGTTTTTTGGCCAGTGGCGTTGCGTGCAAGTATCCTTGACCCCCGAAAGAAATGCCCTCCGGCGGCTCGTATTTGAGGCCCATCCCACGGCGTTGTCACTTTTTGCAGGCGGCGAGAGCCTCCCACTCAAGACTGAGTAGTCTGTTCAGGTGTCCACGATGGCCGATGCGTCGTGGCACGACGCTCCTGCAATGGTGCCCAACAATTGTTGGGCACTGTTGCAGGAGCGTCGTTGCGATGCGTGGTGTCGGGAGAGTGGGAGCGTTCCGGCGTTCTTGGAAGCTCTTTACTTCAGTCGTCTTCGGTAACACCACCTCCAGGCGTCACCGCACCTAGTTTTCCTGGCGCGATTGACGGAAAGGCGATGCGGATCGTCGGGGTGATAGAGAACGGGAACCTGGTGCTGTCAGCGCCGGTGACGGAGGGCGTCGGAGGTATTCCTTGATGTCACGAGGGCGCGTTCGACGTATCTTGGGCGAGGGTCGTTCGGCGCAAACCCTCGCAGGCCCATTTCACCGCAGCGTTGGCACAGCGGTCGCCTGTCGGCCGTCCGCCACACGTCGATCTTGCTTGCCGCAGCTTGTTCTGGGCGAACGTGCGCCCGATCTTCCTGGCGTCTGGGGTACTGCGGCGCTGGAGGCTCACATCGGGAAGATCGCCATGTTTGGGCGCGGCGGTTGCGAATGTCACGAATTACGAGGTGACGAACAAGGAATAACCGAGGAAACTGAAACGTTTAATGAGGCGAACTTGTGCCCCAAAACAAGAAAGGAAACAGAAGACAACAAGAGAGCGTCGCGGGCGTCGAAGTCTGCGTAAAGGGCCGCTTCAGCGAAAACATTGGACCTTTCCAATGTTTTCAAAATCGCAGTCCAGCGTGCGGTCTTCACAGCTCAGCACGTGCGTGTTCACCGCTTCAGAAAGCGAGCAAAGCACGCGCGCGTACTGGCACGAACACTCAAAATGGCACCGGCCACACACTCTTGTTTGAAAAGTCTATAGCGAGAAAACTGCGCGCGGCGCGCCGATTGCGTTGAAAACGCGTTCTGCAAAATCGGTTGAGCGCGTGAAATCATGCGTTCGCTCGAATGCTTCAAGAGTGCGCGAGGCCTCCTGTGCTGTCACGTGAGTCTTCCCGCGATCGGCGTGCCACGCGCGTTTTCTCGCTATACTTCGTTTCAGCTTGGGTCCAGACGCAGGCGATGCTACAAGCGCGAGCTCCGGGGTTTCAGCGTCCCTGCCAAGCACGCGCGCTCGTGCAATGCAAGCACTGTTCAGGGCCACGCGCTCGCGCTCGTAGTATCGGCTGCGTCTGGACCCAAGCTGAAAACGAAGTATAGTGTGGGCGGCCTTTAACAGCAGGATCGAACGGTGGGGCGAGACTGGCTGCGGCTCGGCACGCGGAGCCTCTTATGTACGCACGTGAGATTCTGGAACAATCGGCGTAGAACGTTCGGTGCGTAGAACATACGGGCCTCGAACAAGCAAGAGGATTCTCGAATTTACCAGAACACCAAATTGCAAGAATAAATAAAAGATTCGTCGCTCCCAGGAATCGAACCCTGGCTGTTCGCGTGGGAGGCAAGCACGATAACCTGCCTACTTGGCCAGCTGCGCGCGCGCGCCTAACCCAAACCAGAACCAAACGGACCGCCACTGCCGCCACTTCGCCCCCTCCTTGCAACGCTCGCGCGGTGTTGACTGTGTTGCATGCAGCGATTTTTGGAAGAAGTTTTTTGCGCGAAAGGTGTATTTGAGTCAAGATCTGTTTTTTTTTTCACTAAATGAGTCACAGTTACACGCTTTCGTTTTCACTTATATGTGTTTGTGTCTAGAAATCAGAGGAGTTTTAATCCAGAATTGTGCCAACAGAATCCAATAATAGTTTCAATCCAGAAACTTGTCAATGCAATCCAATCGGCTAGCTCGCCATGGACCAGTTTGTCTGCTCGTCTGCTCGAATGTCTTTTCTCTACTGCTTTCGTGTGAATGCACGAAGCGGTTTTCTTACCTTCTGGAGGAGTGCTTCCGCGAACATCAAGGTACAACACAAATCTAATCTGGCAATCAAATGTTGCAGTTGCATCCGATCTCTTCTCCCGAGAAACAAACCGGTGGTGTTGCGAGGTTGTGCTCCTACGACAGAGTGCTGTTTCCAGGTCATGGAAAGTATTACGCTTCACGGTGTACCCTAAAGTAAATCTTTCAGCGGCGATTGCCAGTCAGGTTCATGTGGTCTGCACCACACTGTGGTCTGCACAGGGTGAGTGAACGATTGTTTTGGAACAATGCTTGCATAGCATGACACGGTTAGCGCGAACAAGCAATCGCAAGTTGTTTCCTGTTTTCTTTTCTTTTTAGAATGAAAAGGTTTTAACGCTACTATTGCCGTGGACAGTGTCCAATCGGGGCACAAGCGTGACTGGTAAAATTTCCTATTCCGTGTTGACGTAAAATGCCACTTAGCGTCAGTCATGTTCCCAGTAACTGTGTCGCGCACATTCGGGTCCAGCCATCGTTTCGGGGTTGGGAAACTTCGGTATTACAGTACGGCAAGCCTTAAGACCAGACGTGGCATGTGGAAATACGTTGAATCAACCTTTATCCGAAGGAACGGAAATAGCCTAAAATCACATCTGTATCTTGCATTGATGTGTGATCGATTGTCGC
>JAZHYW010060041.1:0-93491 GCA_037355805.1 Ixodes ricinus | reverse complement strand
TGGCGGGCCTAAAACCCTGTCAGTGTCCCTTTAACGCGTCCGTGGCTAGACCTTTCCAATAATCGCCTTCTGGCCGCTGCCATCTTTGTCCACTGGGCTGTGAAACGAAACTCTTTCACGAAATATGACCCGACACGCATGCGTCTACAGCCCAGTGACCCAGTATTTTTCGCTTGGGCGATAAGCACTAAAACAAGTTCATAGTTATCGTTAAAAAAAAAAGCAGTAAAGGTATTGTTGCTGTTTTTAATTTAATTTTAAAGTGGGCAGAACCGAACCTCTATCGAGTCCTGTTTTGCCTTCGTATGCGTGGCTAGCAGCCTCGCGTCTTTTAATCAGTCCTGTCAACTGCAAAAGAAGAAAAAGAAAAATTTTCCCAAAGTTTCATTCGGTCCATCCGTTTTTTTTTTGTGTCGTTCGTTTATTCTACCGTATATTTCTCTCTGCACGGCAAGTCTGCGCCAATAAACTTCCCGCCTCCGGAAGTTTGCATTAGAGAATCGATTAGAGGGCGGTATGCATTTCACGGGCGCTGCCGAGGAAAATACCTTACTACAATTCCTTACCGCGACCCGGTCTAAAAAATAAATAAATAAAGAATCACATTTTATGTCGTTGGGTTCATTTCTTTTCTTTGTCTTCGTGAATTGGCTATGCTTCGTTACGCCGTAAGTAAGAGCGCTCTAAAATGGCTGGAAGGCACTCAAATCCAAACGCGCAGACTAAAATAGCAAGGTCACTGCGCACTTTAAGTTTAGCTGATTAAATTAGCTTGCAATGAAAGGAAAGACTCGAAACTTTTCCCTTTCGGTTCCGTTAGGTTGGTCCTACTGCGGCTCGTAGCTTTGGCTGCGATCTGAGAGCGGTTAAAACAAAGAATGAGGATATGTTTCATCTTGATCCTGGGACACGTTTTTAATATGCGGGTCTAAATTGAGGAAAAAGTAGGAAATTAGAGCGCTCTGACTGGAACGATTAATGGGTATACAAATTTTTCGCTTAGCCTCGCACCCAGCCACGTCGTCCTCCTGTCTGGTATGCGTTCCGAACAAAAAGCAAGAGATCACACCCCGGAACAAGTAAAGAAATATAGAAGGGTCATAACAAGAACGACTGATGGTTGCAGTTAAAATGTTAACGCGTTCTACTGTCGAGGCGAGAAGAAAGACATATTTTCACGCATACCGGAAGTTTCAGAATTGAAGATGGCGGCGCCTACGTAGAAAAGGTGTATATGCAAGGCTGCCTTTGTCTGTACTCACTGTTCGAAGGGGTTCAAACGCAAACTCCGAAGACCAGGCGCCAGCGTTCTGCGTTCCAACGGGTTCGAACAGCGAGAAGAGACAAAGGCTCTGCTTTCATCCGCTAATCGTTTCAGTTAGAGCTCGGCTCTCTGGCGAATTCGCCTATACTCTGGTCTCCTCCTCTGAATCAATTCCTACCCGCCTACTTTGTTTCACCTGAAGTCATGACGCAGTGGACGCGGCGAGTCCCTGAGACCAAACAAACAGCGTCAAAATCGCTTCGTCATGGTAGGTAAATTAATTGTGGTCGAAAAGTAAAAACGAAGGGTTCAACCTTGCTCATGATGCTAGTCTGCAACGGATAAAAAGATAGACGAGTAAACTGTTTTCTAGCAGCGGGGACGAAGTTAGAACCGCATAGACAGGGGTGGAAATAGAGCCACCATCTTGGGCTGCTACGTGATCACACTAGAGGCGATAATGACAGTCCACACTGTAGCCATCAGGGAGGAAAAAACGCTCCATCCGGTAATGCTCAAAAGTTCCCAAAACGTCGCTCGATCATGACCTGTCCGCGGAGCAGAGAGCGTTGAGAATGTCATCGCATCGAATCCAAAGACATTGCCGGGCGTCAAGTGCATTCATTCCGAATATCGAGTGAAATTGCACAGTTAGAAATCCATCTCAGCTCGACAGGCAATGTGAACAGTATGCTTATTTTGCACGTTTTACGGCGGTTATTCATCTCTGACGGCGTTGTATTTTCCACGGCCTCGACGGGAACCTGCGGAGCTTCACGTCTGCTAAGCTTCCGGGGTAGCGACAGTCCGGTACGCAACAGTGCCTACAGCTTCGACGTCTGCACTTCTGCCACATTCAATAATAATATTAAGAATAACAAAAAAAAAAGAATGAAAGCCGTTTACAACTGCCTGTAACGCCGAATTAGAGCGCAGCTCTTGAGGAGGAGGAGGGAAGGGCAGCGGGGGGGGGGTCACTTGACCTCAAGGGGGGGGGGTGGGCGGAGAAATTTTTCCACAAAATTTAGCGGGAAAATTTTCCGCTAAAGTACGCGGGGAAAACTTTCCGCTAAATTTAGCGGGAACAATTTTCCGCTAGATTTAGCGGGGAAATTTTCCGCTAGATTTAGCGGGGAAAATATTTCCGCTTAATTTAGCGGGGAAAATTTTCCGCTAAATTTAGCGGGAAATTTACCCATCATGCACCGCGCGGTTACGCCGACGGCGACGCCGCTCAAGCCGGAAACGGGCGCCTAAGAGCTGCGCTCTAAAATGTTTTTTATATATGAAAGACTTCGTACGCTGCCCTTGCCGCGGCAGCTTGTGCAACAACGACCTTTACCGTGAAACGCATGCGGAAAGCGCTACATGCTTCGCATCGTTAGTGGGGCTAGTGACACCACTCCACACTTCGTGCTCTGCCGTTGCCGCCGCATCTTATGCAACCGCAATCATTACCATGAAACGCATGCAAGGAGCGCTAAGTGCCTATCATCTATCACGTGGTTTTCCGGCTTGTTTTGTGGTTTTCTTTTTGAAACAAGTATCAAAACCCCATGATCAGAGATAAGGCCTGCGCGAACGGTGGTAAGGTGCGGGCGTAAGTTTTCTGCCGACGGACACGTAAAAATCCCACCTGCGAGTGGTATTCAGTTTCGCCGTAAAACACAAAAGCACCCCTAAAAAAAGAAAAAAAAAGAAAAGGGTTTTGTGAATTGCGTTATTAACGCCGCTTGATTGGTACCATTACCTTGTTGTACCGTCGGCTGCGTCTGGACTTAAGCTGGAAGGAAGTACAGTTAAAGTCACTCAGAAATGCGCCTCAACATAAAAAAAGATACCGCTACACCGCCTTTTTGCTTCCCCAACCTAACGCAGAGGCCTTATCTTTCTTTATTAAACAATTAGAAAGGAGCGCGCAGAAACGAACTCGCTGCGTCGGCGGAGTACGTAGACACAAAATTATACGACTTTGCGGCGTCTTAACGCGTAATGGCTTTAGCAAACATGGGTGGGGTGCTTTTTGGGTTAAGTAGGCCGCAAACAAGATTAGTGCGGTGTGCACGAGCGTGACCCAGTGCGTGCCAAGAACCGCGCTCTCTTTTGCCGTAGCTAGCTGAAAGATGATGGTTTAGGAACGCTCGTTTCTTTTATAGTCGGTTAAAACTATAGACAACGTTTCGCTATGGACCGCAGATAACGCCATGAATCATCGAAACCCATCCAATGCAGTATGAGTTTCATTCGACTTTCGAAAGGGGCGCAGCGAAGCTTGGTGCACATATTCACGTGGTATACGTTTACAGCGATGGACTGGCTGCGCTGGCTCGTAGGACCCGCTGTGGTCTATCGTATGGTGAAACGAAGCTCATTAGACCCGCATTTTTATTCCCCCGCGCGACACAATCAGATTATAAGCAATGCGAGCACGCGCCCGAAGCGGGAGGCAGTTCTACGAACAATGGCCGAGGGAAGCTTTTGCGGAGATTGGAGTATTTGCGGCGAGAAGTTTGGGTATCGCCGCCTGGTGGATTTCTTTCACAACCGGCGTGAGGATGCATCAACGTCCTCTGCTGGTGCAAGCCCGTGCAATGCCAAGCTTCCATGCACTATGACAGTGGTTCTCAAATGGGGGTCCGCGGTCCATCCGTGGTGCGCGAAAGCATTCTAGGGTCCGCGAAGCCCTGCCTCATCAGTTAAGCCCGGCAATAAAAGTTGTATTTTCTCAGATTGAGGAGGAGCGTTCCAATTTTTGGGTGAGTTTTCTCATGTGTGTGTCAATAGGAAAAGTCTACTTCACACTAGCCCTTAGTCATAATCATTTACTGAATCATTATCATATTTAACCTTCACCACGAACGGGCTCCTCCGTCATCTCCGCCGATCTACAAGAAGTCCGCGAAACAACAACAGTTGACAACCATTGCACTATAAAAATTAAAACATAACCGCATGGGTAGCACGTGCATATACATACCCATAGTGAGGAAAACAGAATCGCACCTAGCGAGCTTCTCACCGTGAATGCGCGCACAAACAATCCTCACTTTTGTCGACAATGTCGGTTCGAGGGGTCAGATCTGTTGTGCAAAATATTTTTAAGTCGGTTCACACGTGTACCTCAGGGCTAAGAAAAAGCGAAGTCGGCGTCGCATCAGCAAGGCTAGGGTCAGTTTTGATTCAGTAGCGGCGCTGAGTTAGTGCAGCATTGGGGGCTGGTGAGCACGCACTAGTGAGATCGCATGCAGCGGAACGCTGATACAGCGCAATGTTGGGGCTGTATCTGTAGAGCTGAGTTGGCGCTGGGCTGTGTGTATGAACAGGCCTTTAGAAGGCCAGGCGTTGATAATGGCCGCTGCCGTTCTCTAAATTTTCTTGCAATGATTAGGGGCTAGACCCATGAAGTTATTATAATGTACACTAGAGGTTCAACTGGTGCTAGTGTCTATGCGACACCCGGGATGCAAATTGAAGCAGAGAGCAAGCAGTGTATACTTTTGCGGTGCTCCTCTGCATTCCTGTGGAAAAACGCGCGTGCATTTTGTCTCTTCGCCGGAAAAGACCATAAATCATCTTTGTTGTTTGGGCCGTATGGAATAGTATGCGCCTTTATTATTATTGTAAAAGTGTAATTGTTTTAGTCACTGCATTTTTATTAATTAGTGAATGATGTTTAACTTCGCTATATTTAAGGCCCAAACCAGAGTTGAACTGAGGTTTGGGCATTAAATATAGTAAAATTTAACATCGTTCACTGTCAGTTCCATAGCAGGGGTGTAAAAACGACGGACGATTCTAAACAAAATTACAATCGAAATTAATGTAGTGTTTTCAAGTTTCGCCAGCATTCCGGGGACGCCTATATATTACGGGAATATGCCAGTCCTGTATCTAAACGAAGACGACCCCATCGTGAATCTTTACGAGCGGTTAAAACATGCAAAACGTCAACAATAAAGTGCGCCAGCAATGAAAAGTAACACAAAAACAATATGTTGCTTGTATGTCATCGAAACGGGCAGGGGGTTGGGAGTTGGTTGGGATCGTACCCAGGGGGTACTGCAGCTCGAGCTTTCGCTCCACGCTCCGAGAAGAAACACGTTAGCCCACTAGGCAACAGATGCTTTTTTTTTTTAACTGTTGGTTTGGTTTATGTTGTTCAGTCCGGGCTATGAAAGGTGTCTCTTTTGACTATTTTCTATGCCGGGCAGATTTTTTCGGGAAACTGTTCTTTGTCTTCTCCCATTTTCAAAGATTTTGAGCGTGCGTTTGTTGTTTTGAACGCACAACAAGCCCCGTCGCACATATGCACGAACATAAAGAATAGAGCAGTATACTTACTTATTGCAAATCGGACGATATTACCTTACCTTCACTTTATTTTTGATCGTCTACATGCCCAAGGAGTTACTGGTCTAGTGTTACTGCGTAGGCTTTGCCGTCTTTCTTGGTTTTCTAAATGTCCTTAGTTGGTTTGGCACGTAAATCCCCCAGCTTGAAAAGTATGTTTCGCGTCCTCGCCGCTAAAAAGGCTGTGCGCTGACGTCCAGATTCCCCTGGAGTGCCTTCATACGCACGCGCGCTTTTGCTTGAGTGGTGACATCTCAGCCATTTTTTCCGCCCAATCGTTTTTTATGCAGTTTGAAGTGCGCGCAATCCGGTGTCACTCAGCTCGAGCGCGTAGCTTTGGCTAATGCATAGACGCCATTTTACCGCCCAAGTCACGCACCGAGTGCGCGAGAGCGTCACGCGCAGGCACATTCAGGGCAACAATGGATGTCTTCACCCTCAGAACACACAGACATGTAGGCACCCTAGGGGCCCTATGTTGCGCTTTTTGGACTCCCACGGTGACTAGGGAGAAGGAAGTTACGTTAACAACTCAGCAAACGTAGATTGGATGTTGATGGGTGAGATTCGCTGATGAAGAATTTCCGCAGAAGAAACATCCAAACTGCGTTCGCTGCGTTGTTGACGTCACTTCCTTCTCCCTAGTCACCATGGGAGTTCAAAAAGCGCAACATAGGGCCCTAGGTTCCCCGAGAAATGACTCTTTGATGCTCTTTGCTACCAGATCCTCGCGCTCAAAATCTTCGACGAGCACTCATGGCTTGGTCATCGAACTGCCAGGCTTTGTGAGTATATATAAAGGAGGCTATGGCAGACCTAAAGCTAGCAGCCTTTGTCTCCAGTGCAGTCGTCGAACGCGTTAAAACGCGGAACGGCGGCGTCAGGCGTTTGACTCTCGCATTCGAACGCTTTCGCCGAGTGCAGTGGAGACAAAGGCAGCTAATTGTAAGCCTACCTACTAATCTTTCGAATCAGAGCCGTCTCCGATCGCTCTCGAATTCTTCTCTCTCTCAGTTTCGCGGCGTATACTCAGTGAGAGGCTAAGAACTCAGGGCAAATGCTCCTCAAAATAATTTATGTCACTTCGTCAGACAATACTTTTGTTGTGTTGACAGCACTGACTTTGTGAACGAACGCTTTCAACATGGCGCGCGGTGTTGGCAACGCCGGTGTCACCGAGAGATGCCGGCTTCTCACGGTGATTATTTCTCCTCTCGACCTAACCAGATTTAAGTCGCGATGTCGTGAGAGTATCCGCTTTTATGTGCAATAGTTTTGATCTGACGACATGATAACTCAACGGTAGTGTCCCCGTCGAACCGGCCAGTGTTCTCGCGCTTGGTCGAACGAGTAGGCCTGTCGGGACCGGAGGAAGCTTCGTTGGCGACGATGGCTACTATTCGTTCGTTTACTGTTCGTCCCCGACTCAAGTTATGCCGCAAAATGCTGGCTGTGTGAGGGTTTCTTCGCGTCGGGTTTTGCAGGGCACCATAAAAAGGTGGGATACGCTTAGCTGAATGTGCAGCACTGCGAAGTTCTACAGAACAAACGCGTGACCAGAAAGTGAAAGGAAAACAATGAGTTCCATTGAGATGAGGAGAAACACAACGTACGTGAATGCGCACAGACTAACAACTGTTTCTTTTTTTCTTTTTTCTCCTTTTCCCCTCCAGCCAACTAGCCCAAACCCAAGTGGGATACCCTGCGCGATATTTTTGATTGACGCCACCGGGCTCAGTCTGCTTATCTGCTGGTTTTCATAATATAAATTATTATAAATACTAAAATGACGCCTTTACACAAGTATTTATTGATCTGCAGAGACAGGGGCCCTTGCGAAGTCTCCTGATTGCAGTCAGATAAATGGTAAGTTATGCAAGCAACGATTCCCTCGTCCAACTACCCTGACCCACAAAGTGGTGGTGGGAGAAAATTAGGATGGTGTCCTGCCGTCACCCTCAACGACACGAGGTAGAACATTTTCCCGCACTATTTGTGCACCGTGCGAAGTAACGCAGGTATCCTTGCTGCCTTGCGACGATCGCGTCTCACCAGAACAGCAGCGATCGTTTCTCTTTCCCTCTCCGCTTATGCGCCAAACCTACGTTGATGATGTCGCCATGTCGCTGAGAAGATGCGACTATTTTTCTCGACAGCGGAAGTACTTGACGCGAACGGATTGCGTCTGGGGGCGGAGAATCCGCTGAACTCTTCACCAATCACTGACAATTATCGACGAGATGTTTCGGTGGAGCCCTCTTACATGGCCACGGTTATCATTAGGGAACAAGTTCGGCTATCGTTAGGGAACAAGCTTCTGTCAGGGTATGTAGAGCTGAACTCTGGTCTCTCTACTGAAGAAATACTTAACCAGCTTCTTGCAGGTCAAACGAAGATACGAAATGACATTAGGGCTGGGTAATTGATCGATTAACCTTCCGATTAACCGATTAAGGCTTTAATCGCCATCAAACTTTTTAACCGGTTAATCGGTTTTTTAATCGGTAATCAAAAAGAACTGGACGCACGCATGGCTCTATCCTGGTAAGGAAAACTGCGTGGCATGTATCCGGTCGTTCGGTCCCGAGCGGTTTTCCGTTCTCAGTTAGGTGCTATGAGCAAGGTTCAATTCTCGCGCTCGCGAAGCGTCACGTGTTTGATTATATACATTACAGTTCTGCCGAGGCCAGACAAACAAGCCGGGCCCGCAATTAATCCCTGCGCGACCGCGAAACTTCACGTGTTGAGGATCTATTACACATCCTGACCAGGCAGGACAAACAAGCAGAAAAACAAGCTGGGAAGCTAACAACACCATGGCTACTTGTTCCAGTACTCGGCCTGCAAAAATAGACGAGTTCACGAGTATGAAAGGCAATATCGCTGGAAAGTTTGGGTTTAAAGTAAACTCCAGCGGTGAAGTTTTTAACTCGAAGGAAGTCCACTGCATCATCTGCAAAAAACTGTTTTCGTGCAGAGGAAGCGTAAGTTCGCTTCAGTATCACCTACGAGCAAAGCACCCATGTACCCCGCTGCAGCAAGGACCATCCGCCAAAACGCAGACAACTATCAACGCCTTCTCGTCGAGGTTCCTTTCTCTGAAAATAGAAGAAAGCATCGCCCAAGCCCTGACTTCTTGTCTTCCTGTCGGAGAATTGGGACAAACTTCTTTGTCTTTGGAGCTGGAGCCTCAATTCTAAATGTCCTTTGCGCCGTGTGACAGAGAGTAAAATAAGTCTTCAAAGGCACGACGAGTTGTTGAATTAAATTTTAATATATTATTTACAAAAATCAACGCAATCGATTAATCGATTAATTAATTAATCGATTAAAGGGTGGCGATTAATCGGGTTAAAAGTTTTAATCGACGCCCAGCCCTACATTAAAGACATCAGGAAGAAACAAGGTAGTCTGGATATCTTCATAAAGGGCGTATTGACTAGACTGGACAGGGCTGACAAGGATGTGCTTCCGTTTCGCGGAAAGGACGGCCAAACCGCTTCCCTCACGCCAGCAATCGGTGAACTGCAGTGTTTAATCAAATTACAGGAAAATAGGCTTGTTGACTTAGAAGACCGGTCTAGAAGGAATAATCTTGTTATTTTTGGGCTTAATGAACCACCTGGAGAAACAGCGGAATCGCTTAAAAACCATGTCCTTACTAAAATTTACCAGTTTGTGTTGGGACTCGGCAGTGACAGCTCACACTGTTGACTGGATGCATAAGGTTGGTCGAAAAGAGGGATCGAAAATAAGGCCGGTAATATTGCACTTCGGGGACTACAGAAAAAGGACGGCGGTGCTCGAAAATTGCAGGGTGGTTTCATTTGAAATCGAACACGCTTGTCGGGGTGGGTCTTTCGATTTGTTTTAATATATGTGATTGCCCCATTAATAAAAAAAAAAACCGCTTTTCAAAAAAAAAAAATGTTGTGTTACAAAAATGTTTTGAGTGGAGCAGGGTGAAAATCGGAATAACAGGCTGAAGTTGAGCTAGTCCCTATCGTTCTAGCTGACCATTTACCTAAAATTACGTGAAAATCTGTTTTTTACTCCGTGATTTTTCTACGCAGTTCTGTACGACGGTATGAATACGGAAAGCATACAAAACTCTCAGTAATTTGTTCTGCTCTTGTATGTTATTTCGACTATTTTTTAGTTCAAAGGAAAATACTTTTCTATTTTTGTTTATTGAGGTAAAAAATGCCAAGCATCGTCTCTTTGACAATCCGGTGACATCTTCAGAGCCTTGTAACTCATGAGTTATTATATTTGTCGCTTACCAAATACTATGCGCGTGTAGCCCTATACATGGGCTATCAACGCGCATCCATTTAGTTTATTTTATTTTCACGGAATGTTTTATATAAAATTTGAAATATCGTCGAAAATGAAATTAACCGATATTTTGAACCCACTTTATCGAAAAAGGCCACTTTTAGTTTGTTCAGTTTTTTTTTTTAGTGTTGCTGCCGATCATATGAGCTTTGAATTGGCTTGATGCGATTTCGCCCTTTTTTGTTGTATCTTCTCTAGAAGTGATCGAAATCGCTCCCACGTTCTCAGAACGACCAAACGCAGTTTCCGCAGGTCGACTTTACTGCAAAGACTATACTGCTTATTTGTCGGTTCAAATGCAGCGGGTAAATTCATTTCGATTGATAACACTCGTGCTTGGCTACATATTGTATTTTCTTAATTTTGTAATGATGGCAACTGACATTTCTTAGTCCGATCGTTAGCGGTGCAGCGGATGTTCCATTATCCGATGTCTAAAGCCAGAGCACAAAGGGCGGAGAAAACTGAACGAGCTCTTCATGTAGCCAGACCGGGGTCATATTTCTGTTTGTGTTATAGACAGGTTTTAAGGCTTGAAGCACCTCGCCACAGTACAGAATTTTCGTTCGGAGGACGGCTCCTTGATAAGGACGTCAAAGGACTTCGTTGAAAAAAAATTAAAAGAATGACAAGAAGCGTTCAGATTTTCGACTTAACGGAAAAAGAAATCGATATATTCAGTAAGCACAATAAAGAAGAATGGGCCTCAGTGGGTGCTCGCACAGGATTACATTCCTCACATGTGTGGTGCACAGTCTGTCTATGCTGGAAAAAGCGGTGTAAAAACTGCATCGTGACGTCGCCGGTGGGAGGAGCCTAATCTCCATCGCCAGCAAACTACATCGGAAGAGAACTGCACCGTGACGTGTCCGGTGACGTCGCCGAACAGTGGCGATTGAGTCGAAACGACATCGTTTTTGTTTTCCCTACAGGGAATTTCGGAGAATCGCAGAGTGGGCTAGCGCACACCAGTTCGGAGCACGTGGAGAGAAAGCTCGCGCTGCAGAACCCAGGGATCCTGGGTTCAATCCACCGTGGTTCAATCCCCGCGCCTGCCCGTTTCGATCTGGATGAGCATCGTACCGGCGTGCGGTCGTGTATCACTACTGCGTGATGCACGTTAAAGACCCCGGGCAAGCAGTCGTACTGCACTGGCTAAATCGCTTATCTAGATGGGTACCAATGTCGCCATGTTCAGGCAGACTAACCTCCTGCTGTATAAACAACTAACGACAAATTTTACTTTTTGACTATGTTTGACTGCGTTAGTGCAAATTCTCTCGTGCTGCACGAGAAAGAAAAAATTTTCCTTCGGGGGTTAAATTTTTGTTGAAGTAGGAAGCAAAAAAGAAGAAAAGAGAATATTTCCCTCAAGTTGGGTTTGTAGTAGAAGAGGAGGAAAAAGGAAATCGGTTGTTAGTCCCACTGTGTGTATGGTCTTTTCTTTATGTGTATGTTTATTCTAGTTCAGCTGGCCTTACCTGAAGTAGTCGCTTTCAAATAAAGTATATATATATCTCTCTCTACCTGAAGTATGAACGAACTAGCTCAACTTAAGCCTGTTACCGTTGCTTGCTTGGCTTTTCGCTCAGCCAAATCGCTTATATGGGGTGCACTCAAATGAAAACACAATCGTGTTGAATCGTGTAAGAGTATTTAGAATATTTATCGATCACGCCGCTGAGCTTGCATCGCTCGAAGACCTTCCTTCTTGTGAGCGCTTTCTCTGCTCGAGTTTGCTGGAAACAGCCACTTCGATCCGAGGCAATCGATGATAGCGTTGGTGACATCAACAAGTACACGACTCACAGAGCACTGGTGAACACCGATCTTTTCGTCGCTCCCGACGGTTCCCTGAAGCCGCCAGCGGCGTAGAAGCGTAGAGCTGCGAGGACTTGTTGTTCGACCGTCAGCACACGGGGCCCTTCACGACGCCGCTGGAGCTTTCCGCGAAGCTGGTCGCACAGCCAGCGAGTCACCCTTTTGGTCAACCGGTATTCCACCACAAACCTCGCATCGCTTGTCTCGAAAGCATCCCGGTGATCTCTAAAAACTCGATCCGCTGGTGAGCCCAACAGTAGAGATGCATATGTTAGGGTCGCCATCTTTTACGATGCAGATTAATCCCCGGCTTCGTCTCGACCACTCAGTCAACTGCATCGTCAAAGTGCATCATGACGACATTTTGACGTCACCGCCAACTGCATCATTTTACGAGCATAGCTCGAACTGCATAGGGAAAAACTACATTTCAACGTCATGTCACGTGACCCGAGAGAATAGCCAATCAGTGCCCGATGCAGTTTTCTACATCATTGAGTTTGCGTTCCAGCATAGATAGACAGTTCGCGAGCCGGGCCAGAAACATAAGGTGACATTAGCACGAGATGTGCAGTCTCCGGCAATATGAAAGACACATTCGCCGATGCTGTTTATGCAGCGGTGCCAAGTCTGCTTTGGCCGGACGCGCTTTATTTTGAAGGAGAAAATAGATTAAATCTTTATTTACTCCCGAACCAAAGCAATGTGTGCCTACCCAAAGCAAATCTACCGTAGCCACCTAAAATAAAATCGTCAAATCGCTTTTCCATATTCCCGAAGGCTGTACAATCTTTGCATTAAGCTCGGTGCTATAAAGTGGAGAAACTAAAAGTCTACAGAGACATTAAGTGACTGCTTTCTCTGCCTTCTGTGCATGTGGGAATTGTTGCTTCTTGGCATCAGAGATATCGATCACGTAGACCCTGCATATCCGCGGATTATCCGCGGATATCCGCAGATATCCGTAGTAAACTGGCGGATGCGGATAAATATTAGACGGATTTTTGGCAGATTGCGGATCGGATGCGGATGTCAGAGGCTGCGGATGCGGATATCCGCGGATCCGAATCTAAATTTTGCCCCGCGTCATTCAGTGCCGACTGACGTTTCATCTACAGATCGTTTCATCGACATGCGACGTTTGATCGAAAGTCTTCCCGTTTTCGCTTCATCGAAAAACCTGAGACGTTTCGTCGCACACAAACCTGCTATTTTCGTAAAACACTTTTTGCGTCTCGCCTTGATTACAGGGGGAGGAGGACATGGTTTGGTTAAGCACGCCTTAGTGAATCGCGCGCTAGCTTTTAGCGGCTTAGTGAAGAAATGCGTTGTCGACAAAACGTCGCAGGGGCATGTGCCCACAAAATGTACAGCGTCGACGAACCGTGTGTCCATGAAATGTATGTCCATGAAAAGTTGTCCACGAAACGTATTTCCACAAAACGCGTTACGAAGAAACGATAGGGATACTAAGAAAGATCTGATTCTTACTGAAGATCGCTTCAGTTAGTGCATTTCATCTCGTCAAAAATGCTATCTATAGAAAAAACTTAAGAATGCAGGGCATCAACCGTCCCGAGACAGCTAGTTCTTTAGCAGGGAAAGAGCGGAAAACTTTCTCCGGGCAAAGAAAACCTCAAAAGAACAAGTCACAAGAAAGTAGAAGAAACCTCCCCTCTCTGCAGAGAGTGGTGTGGTCATGACACCAAAAACAAAAGAAGTGCTTCGACAGCGAGCGCGACCCAGTGGCGCCACGATTTGCAAAGTTTCGGAATCAGCGGCGCACGCATATAGCCAGCAAGTAAGTTCCGTTTCGTTTTTGTATGCTTAGAGCTCTAGCCAACAAAGCCTGGTAGTTCATATTCGTCCGGTTACGACGCCAGGGCGCTAGCAATGCCAGCGGCTGCCGCGCGCAACCTCATATATATTTGGGCGCCTGCAGGCCGCGATCTTTCTCGAACAACACGTTAGTCGATCCGATCAGGCCTTGGACTCTGACTTAGCGGCGCATCTGCCCGCTGGCTGACACGAAACTCCGTGAGACTCGAGGCGGCCGCATACGCTCGGTAACATCACAGAAAGGATTTTGTTTTCCTACCTCTGCTTCTCCTCCTCTCTTTCCAACCTTTTTCTTTTCTGACCTTTTTTTTTTCCCAGGCGTTCAGAATTAAGGGGAGAGTTAAGGAGCCACAGGTGAAAGTTTCCGATTCTGCATGCAGTGGGGAAGAACGCGGTTGGCGTGATTTCCGCTGATTTTGCTAGTCTAAATGTAATCGTAACCTCTGGTGGTTATCAAGAACATCGACATGGTTCCACATTTTGCGGATTCGGTTCGGATACGGATACAAAGTATGCGGATGCGGATCGGATGCGGTTACTCAAACTGTTATCCGCGCAGGGCGATCAGTCTTGAACAAAACCCAACACTTTCATTTTTAACTGCACACACTCGTTCAAACAGAAGGGCCACCGTCTCGGGTTCACCACTCGCTCGCTTTGGCTCGAGCTTTCGTTCTGTCAGTCTCGACTTACCACGCTGTTGAACTTCTTGGCTGCATCCGACCGCTGCGCTACAAAGTTCAGCTCGCTCCCGCGCTCGATCGTCACCACAGAGGCAAGCCGATGCCGCTGTCAAAAAGTTTCAATATTGTGTTGCTCGTGAACTGGACTATTTAAAGCACAACAACATATTATTTTACAAGTGCATCCTAAATATATTAGCGTTAATTAATAAAAGTGACTATTTATCGCCAATTGGTGTTTGTGTTCTGTAAAAAATTGTCTTCGCTTCATGTAAACTTAGTCCATTTTCCCCACTTTTTTTGTAAACTGCTTTTCCGTCTTAAAGAGGGGCATGTGATATTACATATTTTTTATATACACGCTGACAATAAAGAACAGGCAATTACATGGTTATTTGGTCGCACGCGACAAGACACATCATGGATTGGCGCCCGCGCCGGATGCTTCCGGGGTGTAACGGAGATGGGCCGATAGCGCGAAGGGCCGGGCGTGCTGTACCTGCCTTACAAGCTGTGTATAGCAAAAACAGATATATGACCCCGGTCTGGCTACATGAAGAGCTGGTTCTGTTTTCTCCGCCCTTTGTGCCCTGGCTTTAGATATCCGGATAATGGAACATCCGCTGCACCGCTACCGATCGGACTAAGGAATGTCAGCTGCCATCATTACACAATTAAAACAATACAATATGTAGCCAAGCACGAGTGATCTCAATTAAAATGAATTTACCCGCTGCATTGGAACACACAAATAAGCAGTATATTCTTTGCAGCGAAGCCGACCTGCGGAAACTGCGTTTGGCCGTTCTGAGAACGTGGGAGCGACTTCGATCATTTCTAGAGAAGGTACAACAAAAAAAGGGGGAAATCGTATCAAGCAAATTGAAAGTTCATATGATCGGCAGCAATAATAAAAAATAATTAACGAAATAAACAATGGCCTTTTTCGATAAAGTGGGTTCCAAATATCGGTTTATTTCATTTTCGACGATATTCCAAATTTTATATAAAACATTCCGTGAAAATGAAATAAACTAAATTTATGCCCGTCGATAGCCCATGTATAGGGTTAAACCAGCATAGTATTTGGTAAGCGACAAATATAATAACTCATGAGTTATCAAAGGCTCTGAATATGTCACTGGATTGTCAAAGAGACGATGTTTGGCATTTTTTACCTCGATAAAAAAAAACAACTACAAAAGCATTTTCCTTTGAGCTAAAAAAATAGTCGAAATAACGTACAACAGCAAATAAAATTATTGTGAGTTTTGTATGCTTCCCTATTCATACCAGCGTACAGAACTGGGTAGAAAAATCACGGATTAAAAATCAGATTTTTCACCCTGCTCCACTCAATCTTTTTTGTGAAGCGAAATATCTTTTAAAAAAAATTGAAAAGCGGTTTTGTTCCTTCCAGAAATGGGGCAATTACATGTATTAAAAAAATCGAAAGACCCACCCCGACAAGCGTGTTCGATATCAAATGAAACCACCCTGCAATCGCTTGAAAGGAAGCAAGATTTCTGTCCAGCAGGACTTTCCAAAATAAACGCTCAGAACAAGGAAGTTGCTTTGGGACAGCGCAATGCGTAACAATAGAAATGGCGATAAGGTTTTTCTAGTTCTCGACAGCCTGCATATAAATGGGGATGTTAACTCTCGGGATGATACCACACAGACACGCGTTCTACTTTCCAAAAAAAGCGCTCCTTTGCCCGACCAGCCATGACGCCAATCAAGAGAAGTGTTTGGCCTCGTGTATTTTAACGCACGGAGTATTATGAATAAACTAACCGATTTTGAAACCATGCTACTTAACCTAGACCGTCACGCAGCGCTGATAACTGAAACTTGGTTGCATTCAGAAATAGATGATAGTGAAATAATTCCTCCAACTCATAAAATATATCGGAACGACAAGCCGTCTCGAGAGGGTGGTGTCGCGATTATCTTAAAAGCTGTCATAAAAGCATTTTTGCTGTCAGGCATGCCAAACCACGAGTGTTTATGGTGTAAGATAGACTTTTATGGGAACAGTGTAGTCCTGTGTGATGTTTAAAGACTCACAATGCCAGTATAAAAATTATAAAGGATCTCAGTGACTACTTGGTTCGTTTTCGTAATGGCCCTGTGCGGCTAAATTTAGCAGGCGATTTTAACTTGCCACATATTGATTGGCCAAACACGAGGTTAACAGGTTTGCAGACTGCAGACTCGCGAATCGGAACTTTGACTGGATTGAGCATTTTCGTGCGATGTAAATCAAACAGTCGCATCGCCGACCAGGTGGCTCCACAACAGAGACTATATTGCATTTTATTTTTGTTGGGCGACTAATATCAGATTACACTGTTGATGTGCAGAACGAACTGTTGGACCATAAGTTGCTGTATTTCACGTCAAGTTTTGTTAAAAACAGTCACGAGAATGCTACACAACAATATGGTTAAAAATTACAACGCCGCCGATGATGTTAGTATATTGGACTATTTGGAAACTCATGTTGATTATTTTAGTCAGGAATGTGAGGTTGACACCTTGTGGACCATATTCAGAAATATTTTTAATCACTGCATCAACGTGTTCATCCACAACAAAAGAAAAAATAACGATGAAATATTTTATGGATAACGAGGGAAATAATAGATGTAAAACGCAGGCTTCAGTGCAAACGGCGGAATTGCCGTCAGGAGCGTTCAGATATTTCCAAAATGCAGCTAGAATAAAAAAAAAAAGAAATTCAATTTGCGAAAGATAATTTTTTTTTGGGGGGGAGGCACTTTCGGCAACGTTTTTTAAAGAAGCACCCAGTCAGTTCTGGAAGTTCTTAACTAGAACAAATAAAAAAGAAGTTGAATATGTATATGTTAGCAACTGCCAAGTTACTGATCCTAAAGAGATTGCGGTAGAGTTTAATCAGTACTTTCAGTCTGTTTTCAGTGATAATGAGCAAACACCAGACAATGAAAAGCTCGCTGCTGGGAGATCTCTGTTTGAGTCGGGAGGGTATCTTTAATATTTTCTCAAACGCCGACCTGCAAAATATTTTCCAATCAGAATGAAAATCCTCCTTGCCACCCTTCTCATTTCCCCCTCTCCCACTGCTACCTTGACAGCGGGGGGACTCCTTTTGTTGCTGCATCTTTGGGCCGGATAAACCGGGAGCTTAACCCTGCTCATCCAGCCCCAAGATGCAACAACAAAAGGAGTCCCCCCACCTTCAAGTTAAGAGTGGGAGAGAGATAAATGGGAAGGGTGGCAAGTAGGATTTTCACTCTGGTTGAAAAATATTTTGCAGTTCGGCCTTTAATCTGGATATTAAGAAAGCAAGTGGACCAGATAATATACCATCGGCGTTTCTTAGGCGTTATGCCAAGTGGGTGCCCCATTACTTGTACATTATTTTTCATCTGTCATTGCGAAGAAATACCCTACCATCAGACTGGCATTAGGCACGCGTTGTGCCGGTTTTGAAAAATGAGGATGCACAAAGTGTGTGCATTTATTGGGTCAATACTCCTTACTTCCGTTAGCTGTAAAATGCTTGAGCATTTTATAAGCAAACGAATTACAGTCTATTTGCAAACCAATAATTTGCTTACAAATGCACAGCATGGCTTTTGGCATGAACTGTCAGCGGTCACACAACTGGTTACAACATTTCACAACTTCACGCTCGCAATTAATGAAAAAAAAACGCAGCTTGACGCTATTTTTCTAGATTTCGCAAAGGCGTTTGATAACGTACCGCACAACAAACTCGTACAAAAACTGCACACAATAGGAATAAAAAGCAGCCGGTCACATCGGGCGTCCGCAAGGGTCAGTTCTCGGACCCATTCGATTTCTTATTTATGTAGAGGACATTGTTGAAACTGTGGGTGAAGGGGTTAAAATACGGCTTTTGCTGATGATAGTCGTGGTCTATAAAGAAATAGAATCAAGTCAAGATCGAATTACACTGAACGGAACTCTTCAAAACATATTCCAGTGGTGCGAGGAGTGTGAAACGCCATTAAATTTGGATAAATGAACAGTACTCCGAGTGACAAACAAAAAGACAGTAAAAACATTTTCTTACTCAATTGGCAGCGTTAGGCTTGGCGAATCAACGCAAGTGAAACACCTCGGTGTGAATATCACTAAAAACTTGAGTTGAGACGCTCACATTTCCAATGTGTGCTCTACTGCACTCAAGACTCTGTGGTATCTAAGAAAGAATCTACCGTTAGCCCCAGCCTCTGTTAAACTTAGCGCTTACAGAACATTCGTAAGGCCACATTTAGAGTACGCGTGCGTCCTTTGGGACCCATAAACACAAAATACCACCGAAGAACTAGAAAAAAAAAAACTAGCAGCAAGGATGATTTGCACAGATTCCGGTGATTAGACAGTCCATCACAAATGTTAGACACACTTCAATTAGATTATCTTCATTTACGTCGAAAACACCTGACACTAGAGTTGTTAGGCTTGTTTTACCATGAGCACGATTCCCCCTACCTAACACCTGTTTTACGTCGAGACACGCGATTCAATCACGAAAGATTACTTGGACCATACCGCCGTAACGATAACATTTTCAAAAACTAATGTTTTCAAAAAACAATAACTGAATGGAAGGACTCCCTACAGCTCATCGCCGGATGATTTTCTTGTACAGCTACGAGCTTTAGGAGCCAGACGGTTTAATTTGAATTCTTTTGCTATTTTTTCGGTGCTAGAGTGGTGTTTCATTGTATTGAAGTTTTCTTTTTTTTATTATGTCCTGTACTCTGTATTATACGTCCACCACTGTCGGGACCTGTAGTATTGCTGAATAAATAAATAATAAATAAATAAATTTAGAAACACATTGAAAGCATGAAGTTATATCGCCTTCTTACATCCACAAATTTGACAATTCGACATTATTTCTATTTTGGTCGAAGAAATCTGAATTAATTCTGCTCAATACGCCCTAGTAAGCGTTAGTCCAATTGTAGAAGGCCGACCACAGAGCCGCTTTTAGTCGCTCAATGTCGTCTATAGATGTTTAAGTCTGTAGCTTGAAGGCAGCCTCTCCGCATTGAGTGCGGATAGACCGTCCCAGCCCTAAATCAAGGAAATTAATGCACTAAAGGGATACTACTTATGCACCTTCGTGAAACAAAAAGACACACTTATTTTAGTACAACTGACCATGCTTTCACTATTTGAAACATAAATGTGTAAATTACTTCGGAAATTAAATTTAATTACTAGTACAACCACTTTGCTGAAAACGTAGCTACGTGGCAAATGCGTCGGTCAAAGAAAACAAAATGGTGGGGGCTACTGACGTGCGAATTTCGCTCAGGGTTGCTTGCTTACTAAAGGCACATTATGAACATTAAATATTATCTTTGACCATCCTCGTGTCACAGACGCTTTAAGACGGGCATGAATGATTTTGACATCACTCAATATACCACTTGGATAAAACAAAATAAATTAATCGAGATTTCTCTCAAGGGAGCAATTGAAACTGTTGACTGGAAGTCAAATATAATAAAGCTGAGAGTTCTGTATATATATATTTTTTTCTAGGACGTTATAAGCCTGATTCGCATGGTGCGCTTTGGTAGTGAATTCGCAGTTGCAACATCGGACACCACAGCTTCCACCATTACCTTTGTCTGCTGCACGAGCGACGTCGCCATTGTAAAATCAGAAATAAAATAGCTCCATGCGATCCAGCAACTACTCAATAATTTCTATATTTTTGCGAAAACGCGAAACATGAAGCCGGAATCACACTGCTTATACATCATAGAAAAACAGTTTGCGTACAGATTCGAACGCGAGTCGCCGCGAGATCCGTGCATGCATTGCCGCAGGGGCGGACCCAGAACTCTGTTTTTTTTTGGGGGGGGGGGCGGAAAAATTTTAAGGATACTATTCTCCCATCCTTTCTTGTGCAAGGGGGGTCCACCCATGTCAAATTGCCCTCCGAGAAGGGGGAGGGAGAGGGTCGACTTTGTTTGGGGAGGTGGGGCGGCCGCCCCCGTCAGCCCCCCCTCCCCCCTTGGATCCGTTCAAGGAGAAATTTGGCACGCGGCATTCAAACCACGGATATTGCTTTGACTCGTATTTGCAGACGGTCTTTTGTATGATTTATGAGCAGTGGGACCCCGGCTTTAGACGCATTCTGTATTGTTTCTTTTGAACAGGGGCAAAAAATAAAAACGGGGGGGGGGGGGGATTCGAAGACATTCAACGCTCGTCATTATAAATGTTTGCAGGCACGGATTCCGACTGGTGCCCCATGCGTACGAGCACGTGCAGTATGGGAGTGAAGGTAGCGTCGGCAGACCTGCAACTGCACGTACTTGCTCACACGAGGAGGAGAATGACGGCCGCCAGATACCCTGTTTGCGATTGTCTATACAAGCATTTTCCAGTACCAGTTTTTGTTTCTTGCTGTAAACTGTCCCTCGCAAAAAAAAAAAATAAGAACGAGATAAGAAAGCGTTTTGGAGCACGTTGGCAAGCCAAAACTTCTTCATTCATCTTCCTAATTGATTTTCCTGCAAACGCTCCCTTTCCCCACGTATTCTCCCCCTGCTTCTGGGACATCATCAATTGAGCACGTGCTCGCGAAAGTCTGCTAGTGTCGTTGTAACTCAACCGCGCTGCGTTCAGTGCTACCATATTTTTGATCCTATTTCTTTGTTTACTCTTTTAGTTTTTTATAGGCTGCACATTGCTGCCAAGCCATTCAATTAAAGTAAGAATGAAAAAAAAATCCTGAGAGAAAACAGACGTACTTTAATCACGAGAAGTGCCGAGAGCGCTATCACCGTCTCAACGTTGGCCACCGGGCGTGTCCAGACGCCCGTTATGTTATTGGGTCATTTCCGTGAAGACAACTTGCACATTTCATGTACTTTTCCTCGGAATCATAGAAGCAAAAAAAGGGATGCTACAGCAATCCTCGTTTTGGCAGATTTTGATTTGATTGACTCTCCTAGAAGATATTTGCAGTTGTATCCTGATCTATCGATGAGACGGTCAAATATAGTATTGCGTTTTAAAAGGACGGTGCAACCATATTCAACTGGAATGTCTTTCTCTTTACACGAGCTTACTAGCACTAGTGAGACTCAAAGATACTCGCACCAAAACCACTGGCCAAGAAACTCCTTTGTTGCGGTGTAATTTCGAGGACAAAAGCGAGCGTTTTAATTCAGTCTCCCCTTCTCGAAACTTGATTACATATCTGGGGCATCGCAGTATCCTCCAGTGACGATATTTGAATGCGTCTAGATTGAACCTGAGCATCGCGTGGGCACTTTATTTGGGTTCGTGATAATCAATATTAGCGGCGAGGTGTTTTGGTGGTGCCCTCCTATGGTTCCTTCTGGTGGCGTCATTACCTTGCGAACAACAAGTTCGATTGCCATTGTAGTGAACATGGTGGAAGCTTGGAATAAGTACGCTTTGAAACAAACACTCCCAACACCATCACAATTGAAGTTCTTACGTTACTCATTTCCGTCCATCAGAAATCCTTTGCATACGTCATTGTCAGCATTCGGCCAATCGTGGCCGAATGCTGACAAGATTACACGAATGGGGACGACAAATACAATGACCCAGCGCTCGGCCGACATAACCGAACGCGGTGTCAGTGTCCGGCTGGAGTTCGTGTTCTCCGGTGAGGGGGAGGAGAGGCTCTTTTGTTACCACTCCAGCCTGGGAGCATCCCGCTAGGGCCAAAAGTCGCCTTACGGCCAAGGGTGCATTAGGGCCGAGAGGGGCGAAAGGGCTGGGAGTGGCTCTGAGGCGGAGTACGGCGTAAGGGCCGAGAACTGCATTAAGGCCGACGATCTTGGAATGGACTGGTGCGGCCGCCTTCTCGGGGTCGCGTTGTGGTTGACGACTTTAGTTGCCACCAAATATGATAGATGGCGCCACACTGAGCATTACGGATGAAACGTCATTCTCAATATCACAACTCAGACTTCATTTTTAAGCTTTACATATTTTCAGTCTCGTCATTCGCCGAGGTCTCTTCGCCGATCGCAATGATTGGTGCTCCGAGTATTCTGCGGGAAAGTAGACGTATGGGCATTTTTAACAGTGCATCTGTTGGTGACTGCAAATACTGCGGTTTTGGGCTTGTTTTCACCCTTCACGGCCGGCACCAGTCGGTAAGCCAGCCTTGCCTAGCCGAATTTTTCATTTATTTATTTGCTTTTCTGCCCTTTATCATTTCTTATTCGTTTGATCAGTAGATCCTTCATCTACATATCTGGATTATGTACAGACACACACACAGACACACACACACAGACACGTACGCACGCGCACACGTATTTCCAAATAAATGCTATAAATTTACGGCGCCTTTTTGGTATAACATTCTATATTCTAATAATCGCCATATAAGATCTCAGTGAAAATTTTATTACGCCTTTTCAATTTTCAGCACTTGAACTAAATTAATTATGTCTCTGATTCTACCGGGCAGCTACGAAAACGATGAGTGAGGTTAATTTTATTTTCAATCTTTTTACAGTGAAACGCTGAAGAAAACACATGCGTGCAGGCTAGGAAACATTAAAAGCACAAAGGGCCATGTTAAAAAAAAACACCCTGGCCGCCAAGCCCTTTATCGCCTAGCTGTTTAGCCCCAGCAGCCAGGACACTCCATCAAGAAAGGCATTGATGTTGCCTGCGAACTGGTGTTGTAGGTTCGACATGGCGGCCGCTCCCATTCCCGCTGCGGCGCTCATGTACTCCACTGTTGCGCTTGTAGGTGCTGATGGCGTCGTTGTTTGCCGCGTACCTTGGCCTGCGCTCTTAGTCCGGTAACAGCTATTCTGGCGTGAAAAAGTGCCTCTTTTCTAACGGCTACTCGCAGCGTTACATGTCACGCCGATATTGGCGTTACAAAAGTCACGGCAATATTGACGTGACTTCTGTGGTTCCGTGTAGGCGTTACAAGTTTAGTTCGGTAACGGCTATTTTGGCGTGAAAAGGTGCCACTTTTTTAACGGCTACTCGCGGCGTTACATGTCACGCAGATATCTGCAATACAAAAGTCGCGCCAATATTGACGTGACTTTTGTGACGCCGTTTAGACGTTAAAGGCGGCTGACACTTTTAGGCTTAAATTGACGTAAAAAATGCGACCCCTCGCAACGGCTAATAGCCAATCGGTCGCAATGAAAATTGGAGTTACAATCAAAAACACCGTTGTGCGTATATACCTCTTCTAAAAAGCAAGACGGCGGCGTTCGATGTCTCATCTGTACAAAAATGCTAATGTCGGTAAACGCTTTCGAACCCGAAATGCGAACTGCAAAGGGACAAATGACAGAGTATTATCACCGCGTGCTTCGCGCTTCTTGAGCAAAAAGACATCACAGTCTGTTGGAATTGCTTTCTTTTTTTTTTATGGCGGTCGGAGCACAAATAAGAGACTATATGCAAAAATTGTATGTCAACTAGAAATAAACGAACGAGAGTCGAAAACGAGAATGACTGAGTTTCAACAGTTTATTGCGGACGTTTAAAAAGAAGTTTCAATCTCATGATTAGTGGTGACAGTGGGGTACATCACGGCAATTTTGTTCTTTATATTTATGAGATTCTTAAGCCTTTTGTCTTTAAGGGTGAACAGAATGCAAACAAGAAACGGCGTTCTATTTCTGAAGAAGGTGGAGTTTCTGAAGGATGTTGCGGAGCCTCAAATTAATCCAGCGAGGTTCAAAATTTTTGGCGGGTTTAAGCACAATTTGTAAATTTTAAGAACAGCCAAACGCTCACCTAAAAACTCAAGACGCCCATGGCTTGTAGGCGCGTGACCACAGTATAAGCACCAGCCGAACGGAGATACAACGCTCCCACTTCCACTGGGGCCACCTGTCTCTCTCATGAACTCCTGACAGTCGCAACCTCAATGGCGACAATGGCCGGGCACTACGCCCCGAATGTCTGCGGACGTGAACATCGCAGCGCAACTCTTCCTTCTGGTCCGTAAGTTCGGAGACGAAGACAATGGCGAGGCACCGAATCCGAGTCCGACACTCCGTTGCGCGCCTTCTCGTGGCGAAAGAAGAAGCCGTGGGTTAGTCCGAAAAACGCTGAGTCGCCGACTCCCCCGCCCCCTCCTTCCCCCTGAAAAGGTATAATGGAGAGGTCCCATCTTAACACGTTCCGTCATGTTAGCCGTCGTTAAACCGGGTGCTCTCGCGCTAGACCTTCAAGGTCAACCGTGCTCGGGCCCCGGGACCGGCGCTTTGTCGGTTTGTTTTGCTCGTAGCACTGCGAATGCACGCTGCCTCCGGCGAGACCCGAACTTTGAATTTGTACGTTTATTATTTTTGTGCTCTGAATTTAGCCGTTACTCGTTCTATCGGCGTTACATTATCAGCGTGACAAACAGCTTGAAACGCCAATGATGCGAGGAGCTCTTAATGTCACGGCTATAAATGATGTAACGCCTAAGTGGTCTAGGATGACGTGGAAACGCTGGACTGTCATGGCTACTTTCAGGGTCGCTCTCTTGTCATGCCGAAATCCACCGTATGTCACGCCTAAATAGGCTGTAGCCGTTTCATTAGCCGTGACCGGACTAAGAGTGTGCTCGTGTTTGGCACTTCTCCGTTGCGGAGACGTGCCAAACAAGTCTCCGTAAAGGATGAAGCAATAAAACAAAAACGCAGTATTTGCCGTCACCGAGAGATAAAAAAGAGATACAATGTGCACTGACAAAAAATACGTGGCGCCATCTATCCAATATGGTGGTAACTACGGTCGTAAACCACAACGCACCCCCACGGAGGTGGCCACACCAGCCCATTCAGAGACTATCGGCCTTAATGCAGTTCTCTGCCGTTATGCCCTACTTGGCCTCAAAGCCACTCCCGGCCTTTCCGCCCTCTCGGCTGCAATGCACGCCCGGCCGTAATGCGACAATCGGCCGAAATGACAGTGACCCCTCCAGCCTGCATGAACAATGCAGCATGCACGGTGCCCAGCTCAGCAGAAAAGGCGAAGGGGGTCATGCTCGCATTCTTTGACGACTGCTTTCGGGATAGATCCGGCACTTAACGTCACTTCGTTGATTGTTAGTATTTTTTACATTACACTGTGCACCGCGCTCCATTGTAGAAGATGACATGGACATGCCCTATAAGGCCTGTGGGCATGTGCACAGGCCTTGTGTTGAGTAAACACCGAGGTGTGGGGACAACAAACGGGTCAGAGCGCCCCCTCTAGTTTGATCTCCTGCCCAATATCAGCGCTCCACTGCATGTGGGAACCCGCCTTCCGGAGAAACGCAGCAGACGGTAAATCCAGTCTAAGCCTTCCAGGCATGATTAACAAAAAAGTAAAACAACGCTAAGATAAAAAAACAGCAAAACAAGAAGGCGAAGTGTACAAAAAAAAAACAACGGTGTCCTCCGTTTTTTTTGGCGCTGTTTCACTTTTCGTTAATCATGTACCACCAACTTGCCCAGCTTTCCACCATATTACAATTCCCTCCAGGCACGCGACGAAGTGTCTAGTGTTGCCACATCCTCCTTTTATAAACTATTTTTCTTCTCTTCTCGTTACTGCTTTTGCAGCTTTCGCAGCTGGCAAACTCTTCTCGAAGCGTATCAAAGTCCTCTCTCCAATCTCTTTTGTACTTTTTCTTCATAATTCTTTATTTTCCCTTTCACAGTTGCGTTGTGCATACGGCAGAGCTCGCGACTCAAGTGTCTGGCAGCCGTCCAACTGTCCCTGACCTTGTCCGCCATGGTATTCTTCAATTTTCAAGGCTAAATGAAAGTTAACATGTGTAAGAATAAAAATATGCATTAAAAATACCAGCATATCAACTTGCGTTGATGTGCTTGGTTGTTGCCTTGTGAAAGAGAAGGGGACACGAGGGAGATCAAGTAGACAAGAAAAGAAATAGTGAGGTATAAGAAGACATATAGATATAAGACACGGACAGACACGCACACACTCATACAGAATAGACCCTATCCAGAATTACTCCGCAAGGTGGGGCTTTTGCTAGTTGACGTCCCAGCGAATTTCCGGTTCAAACAGAAGCGAAACGGTTCCCATTCTAACGAGGCACCTTGAAACGCCGAACAACCCATAAATACGATGTCCACATAAATGATCGGTTTCCATAAGAACTCTTGAAGACTTTTCAATACACTTGTAAGCCACCGGGTGCCTATAATATGCTTACTAGAGTGGCCGAATGCCGTCGCTAAATCTCCAACGTTGTCGTTTGTGTATCATTTAAAGGGCAACTCCGCTTCATTTTTGATATTTAGAAAACTATGCAGCCCTCTTCAGTATCATATAGGAAGACCCCATGTCAAATATTACGATCTAATTCCGTCTTTATATTTATTAAACTGGCCAGCAAACTTTCAAATGAGCCAAGTCGCCGAAATCTGCCAACTCTAGCGTGCGACGTGAGGCGCAATCGTCAGCGCAGTCAATGCGACGGAGTTGGACCGGCCAACGTTGAACCACTACGTCAGAGGCATGACTACGTCATTCTCACATTTTGTTTGTTTTTACTTCTCAGAGCGAAATTGAACGATGACGTCATGAGTTTCTCCTCCCGGTGTTGGCTCAACGGCGTCCACGTGATCACCGTAACGCGGATGCCCTAGTTTGCGCTGCATTGCGCGTTTATCGCATGTCCGGTTTCTCCGCTCCCCCTCTCCTCTTTTGTCTTCTCCCCTTCCCCCTCTCCCCGGGCCATCACAGTCCACGCCATGCGAAGCGACCTGCCCACGTCGCGTGTCCTGTAGGCTGTACCTCGCCCCCACGAACGTCACAAGACCACGTGGTTCGACGTGACGTGGCCATGACTCTGACAACACGAGACCAATGTTGCCTGACGCAACCGAAGTTTCGGTTTTGGTATCAGCTGATGTTTAAATTAAGATTACACAAATAATATTCCACATTTCGCGAATCCGAAGACGTAGAGCTGTTTAGTAGTGCTTTGTGAATTGGAATCACATGTAAGCCTAAATTTTTCGGAATTGAGCGGAGTTGCCCTTTAAGCATCCTGGAACTCATGGCATAATAAAGCTCTGGACGTTTGACAAAAACGACGGACCGGAAGTTCATTGGGACGCAGGAGGCCGCTTTTGTTTGTAAACATGAAAAGGGTCAGTAGATATTTAGCGCACAACTCTAGGCAGAAGTCAGATGCACGAGAAATAAGAATCGCTTCAGTTCAGCTTCACAATTTGTCAATAAGACCAGTGTGTCGCAAAAATCGAAGAGCGCTGATGGCTTGGTGTGTCTATAGGCTAAGGGCACACGATATGAGTGATTTCAATGTCTTGATTGTGCTTTATGCTTACGACTTGTATTAGCGTTTTCCTTCATGATAACATTGTGTGCAGCTGTATAAAATATGTTTCATGTAATCCAGTACTGAGCATGCCGGGCATTTGCTGTGAGTGCGTTAATTTCAGAACTAGGCAGAGATGCCAAAAAGAAATATTTGGGAATACAAATATGTATATATGTATATATCTCTTAAAAGCCGACTACTATAGACTTGAGATTCTGCAAGGCAGAAGATCCTCCTAACCATGGGGGAGGAGGAAGCAGGCAACGGTGTACATGGTAGAAGGGGGAGAGGAGGAAGCGAGGAGAAGGGGAAAGTGCGAACCGGTCGTTGGTCTATAAGGCCAAAATACATAAACTGTTATGCATTTGTATTTTCAAGTAACGGGATATTCATGAGATACTTCTGAAAAAATCGACAGACAATTATTCCGAAATACAGATCCTTATAGACATACATTTGTTCCCGAACGGTGGTAAGTGGGGAGAGCGTAATTCATGGCGAATACAAATGGCAGATTATGCCTGTGTTGATCTTTTTGTGTCTTTTTATGCACCTCCCCTTACCACGAACTCTTCATCTGTTCACAGCAACCATACCTTATTCCGCGGAAAACACTGTCACCCCCGGTGAGCCATATAGTTACTGGAGGCCAATGACTGTTTGCCACGCTGGACAACAGACATCTACACGAAATTAACCCAGCCTTGTCGTGAGGGCGCATCTCAAACTGTCGTCTTATGTGCTTCTGAATCACCCAGAGTGGGGTTGGTTAGACAACAGAGCCGGACCTGTCTGCAATTAGGTACCCTATTTCCACGGGACCTGTTGCAAAAAAGAAGAAAAGAAGCCGCTTTTTCTATAAGTTCTATACTGTTCATGATTTGTTGTTTTTTTCTTTTTTTCCTTGCCTCCTTTCCAACCTTTGCCCTGCTAAATGGGATAAAAGTGCAAAGCTTTGTTTGGGTTTCTTTTATGTATTTCTTGAAAGAACGTTTGCTCTGCTGATGTGAAAAAAGTCCAGGGCTTTGTGAGAGGAGCTTGTCCTTCTATCGTTGCTAGTAACCTCCGTCAAATAGCCGTTGTTTTTACTTTTATCTTTTTTAGTGTTGGCGACAGGTGGACCAGGTTATACGGCCGGTTTATTTATAAATCCTGGAACCCTTTGTGTCAAAGCAGATATTTTTAAGTTTATCGGGAAAACGAGAACAAATGTAACGAGATACCTACGTCCGGCAGAGTATCGCGATAGAGGCGATCCAGAGGAAACGTATAGCACTATTGAGATACAAATACATTTTTGAAATATATCTCGATACTCAAATACAGGTACTCAAATGTGTGTGTATATATATAAAAAGTTACTATCGCAACATATCTGTATGGCGATATGCCCAGCCCTGGCTAATTTGACCAATCATGTGTAGTTACTTTATTGCGTGTGCAACATCTCGCGGTCAAGTTGCACAATCTGCGTACTCAGAAACATTTCTGCTGTGTCACGATTAAAAAAAGATGATAATTGAAGTAGATAGTTCAACTCAATACCAGGATTTGTCATCTGTTTTATTTGTGATTCTTTCCAGTGTTATTGTTAGTCATGTGAAGACCGTAATCTTTGCCGATAAAGATTATTGGGGGTTCTCTAAACACACAAGACAGCAACTCGAACGGCTCGCTTACTTTATTCGTACGTATTTACCATAAATGAGTAACCACAATAGCTTTGTTTGTCGTGGCCCCTGCTCATTAAGTTAAAACAGGTGCAGGCCCCTTAGCAATCGTGAGAGACTTACGTATTCAAGTGGTCCGCACATATATGACATGCATGTCCAGGTGTTCGGATGACCATAAATTGCGAATTCAAAATAAACACGCAAACACTTGGTAGCACGCAGATCCACACAAACGAAGAACAGTAAAATTGAAGTGGCGGCGGACGAACATATATTACTGGTATTAACATACGAACGCAAAATCGCAGTCAGAAATGAAATCAACAAACGCCGGCAAACATGCATGAGGACGCATAAGTTGACGGCAACGATCGAGTTCAGGACGACGTAGAAACAATTACAAATACACATATATATATATATATATATATATATATATATATATATATATATATATATATATATATATATATATATATATATATATATATAAACAAAATTCGCACTCGGATGCACTATAAACGCGGAACTGTACCGACGGCCAGAACTATAAACGCTCCTAATGGCCCTGCATTAAATCCCATGTCGCTCGCTTGCGTGTGTTTTTGTTTTTCGGACTTCAAAAGCCGGCGGAATCTAATTAACTACACTGTGCATGAATAGCCGTTTGGTATTTTGAGACATCGGCGCCCCTATTGGGTGAAGCTCGACCAAGATCGACATTCGATGAAAAAGCGGAGTTCTTCGTTTTGTTTTTGTTTTTATTACTACAAATAAATGCGTTGGAGAGAGCCGTAGTAATATAATCACTGTCATTACGTTCGAAGCATGTAAGGTTCCTCAGTGGGGTGCGTAAAAGTCTATAATAATAAAAAAAAGGTAAAAAAGTAAAAAAATGTTTTTTTTTAAACTTAAGAGTGTTATTGACCCCGGGGGGGGGGGGGGGAGGTTGATGGAGCATTATTGTCATAAATAAGTTCTGCTGGCTTTGTCTGCACGAAACGTTGTTTCGGGAGACCGCTGGCCGACTACGTTAGCGCACTGCAGCTTAGGGCACGTGGAGCGAAAGCTCGTGCTGCAGAACCCGGAGTCCTGGGTTCAACCAGCCTAGGTGCCCGTTTCGCTCTGAATGAGCATTATTACTGGCGTGCGGTCGTCTGTCGCGACTAGGCAATGCACGTAAGAGATATCGGGTCAGAAGTGGTACTGCAATGGCTCGATTTCTCTGCTACTGTGAGTATACCATATGCTCTCTGGGGATGATTACTTCCCATGGTCTAAGCAAGCACGCAACGCAATTATTACGTTGGTTCAGCGTCGTAGATGTAACCATTACTGGGTAATGAACGTCATGATATAAATATCAGGCTACTAATCTTGTTGCCTGAACGAAAACTCGCGCCGCTAATCACACCCTATTACAACCTATATATCAGTACAACCATTTGAAAAGGGACGTTAGAGTACAACGTCTCAAAGTGCGCTTTATATTCGCGTTTCATTCCTGTACATCCGATATAAACCTAGTGACCTTTAGAGCTTAGTCGAATGTATTCTAGAGATGAGCTCTTAGATATAAATCACTCGAGCGTAAACAACCAATATTATGAAGGTCACTTTGCGTGCTAAGCCGCGAATACAAAACGCGTGCCCGCGAACGTGTTACCCTTCTTTACCGCCGGCTGCTCCACATAAAGTATGCATTCTATGACGTCTAGACGCAATACATAGAACGGGGCGTTCCCGTTTCATGCTATAGGTTGCAGGCACTGACAGGACGCTATGAATGAGAACCAAAAGCGACGTTCTGCCAAGGCTTCCACCTTTACGATCCCAGCCAGAACAGCTATCTATATGTGACAATAACACGCACCGAGGCCAGGCGTTTCTCTGGAATATTCTTCGTAGGAGCAATAAACCCGGACGTGTTTTGCCGCGAGTGAACAAATCGAAAGGGACCATGGTCTATTTTGTATGCGAACGAGATTCAGCCAGAATGGCGGGCCGCCTAAAGTAGTTCGTCGCAAAATAGGAAGGCCAAAACCCGCACTTCCATAAACGCTGTAAAACCGAACACCGGGGAGGGGACCCCTCGTTGGTATTCCGAAAGAGTTGCGAGTTAAATCCAAATTCGCGCTGAAATGCTGCCACGTGGGAATTGTTTCTGCATCCCGACATTTATTTTGCCTCTTTTGTCTTCTCTAATCGTCGCTGCCACGTGTGTCCTGCGGGAACTCCATGCGGATTATGCAATGCTTTAAACACGGAGCGGGCGAAAGACGGAAACGCCAGAGGGCCAGTGGCACCGCACTCAATTTTAGTTCTATGGGGGCCTCGAGCACATTCTAGTAACCCTTTTTTATTTACCTTCCATAGTAATAAGGTTGGCACGTTGGGTGGGTTGGTAAACGTTGTATGTACATGATGGGAGCGGACATCACGAAGAACACGAATGATGAGGAGACGCAAACACTACACGACACTGCTGTACTTGCAACTTAAGCTTAATAGCCGAAAAGCCACGAATAAAGTAAACAGTTAGTTAGTTAGATTTAAAAAAAGAACACATACAAACATAGTATACAATCTCACCAGTCCGGCCCCACTTGTTGTACAGACTCGCCAACCAGGCATCACGTGGTATCTGTTGGCGAGTCAGCACATATGTTTTTTTTTTTTTTTAGAATCTGGTTATCTAATTTGCGGTGCGTGGTTGGCGAGTCTGTATGTAGGTCTGCTGTTTACTGTGAGTTAATTAACGATGTTTACCTTGTTCGTAACTTTCCGGCTATTGAAGTTCAGTTGCTAGTACAGCAATGTCCTTTCGTGTTTGTCTTCTCTTCATCCTTGTTCATTGAGCTGTTCATCCCTATCAAGTTCAATACTAGTAATGTTGGGCAGCGGCAAGGCTGAGATGATCTCAAGCCTAGCATTTTGACACACCAGCCGTTCCTTTATCCAAGAAGCCTTGTAGAGAGACCTTATTCTCTTAGAGGAACAGGCTACTTTCTAGATAACACTGAATTTTGAGAGCAGCACAGTAAGGGTTTCCTTATAGTGACGTCTTTATGGAAGATCATCTGAGGCCTCGCACTATCGCATACCGTGAAATTCACTCACATGCCTTCTCCCTTATATATCGAGAGGCAAACGCTTTGACCTGTTACTAATCACAAACTCCTTGGCAGGAGGATGTTTTTTTTTTTTTTGTGTGTCCTGCTATGTAAAAAGAAATTCATCCGCAGACCGTGAGGCGACGCGGTCGTTGACCCGGAGGCCGCGACACCACATTCTCCTGACAGCCTTTATCCGCACAGGCACCGGATTGCTTCGGATTATCCGAGACAAAACGTAGGCAACCACACAATGCTTGGCCAAAGGAACTGATGTTTGCATATTTTTCGACCTTTCCTACTCCCGCAAAAAGAAGATAAGAAGCAGTAAGCTAAATCAAAGCCTAGTTCACTGCAAGAGGTACTTTAGGTGGAGTACTAAATACTCACTTTCTGGGATATTTTAAGGAACCAAGCAACTTTCCAGACTATTCAAGGTAGAGTAACTTGATTGAAGCATTTAAGTCAAGCTCGTGTAGGTTAGTCGTGTCTCGTGTGCTCAAATGTTCAAATTATCTACCATTCACATTACGAATTACACGACCCGGCTTATAAAATACCTCGATAAACCCAGTATTTCCGGAGCGCCATGTTGGACACGCACGATGCCTCTATCATCACTGGACTTAAACCCCCGGCAGAGTTATTTATTTTCAGTAATGACCGCAAGAAAAGTCAGAAGTGACGAAGAGCAGATGCTACGATAACAGCCGCTTGCGGCGTACAGGCGACAATTTGTTTTTCCGAATCCAGGGTTGTAAAGCATTTATTCTGCTCTCGCCGCTCAGGCCTCGTATTTCCCCTTTATGCTCTCTACTGCATCGGCATATTACCTGGGAATTACGCCGGCAACAGGTCGTAAAGAAAATCTACGGGCTGGCTGCGCGGGATTACCAGACGCACTTATCTTCACTTATTCATTCGCGTTCAATTATTGTATTCCATGCTCTGTTTGTTTCGTCGCTACATTCTTTATACCTCTAACTTTCGCTTGCGACCTATATAGTGCTTACCTGCCGTAAGGCCTGCTCGCAATTCGTTTAACCGTTGGTGGCTCCCTTTGTATACTTTGGTATCTTTTGTGCGTAGGCTTGGTTCTGCCTCGCTTCAGATTGTGCTCCAGATAGAGCCGTAAGTCCTTTCGTTCCTTGAAACGTCCCTAAATCGGATATGTGCTTCTGGGGCAGCTCTACGGGGCTTTTCTTTACGTAAGTTTTTGCACTTATTTTTCGGGTCGCCACTGTCTCGGGCATGCGGTGTTTAAGGAGTACTTTATAGGCGTTCCCGCTCGTATAAGGGGTTTACTGCTTTACTGCCCTTCTTTCTCTTTGTGTCTTTTTGCCGAGTTAACGCTCTTACGTCGTCAAAGGCTCCTATTGGCGATATGGACTTTGCTTCTTCGCTGTTGAGTGCTACTTGGGAACGGTGTTTCCGAGGAGTCCGGAAAAGATGAGCGTGTTTTATGGTCCGGAAAGGTTTGGTGTTATTGGCGTAATGAGCTACTTAAACATCGCGTTTCAGAAGTTTCTGTTCTTGCAAGGAAACAATGTGAGGGGAAGGTGGATCTACGCTCTGGTGCATTCTTTGTTTTTTGGTCTGCGTGTTCGCGAACATTTGGAAATTCTTTTGCTCAATGCATCTTTGCTGGCCGGAATTTGACATTAATTTTGATGTTGGTGTTCGCTAACACTGTTCGTGCTTCTTTCTTTTCACTGTTTGCTTTACAGCTCACTTTATGTTTTCAAAAGTATTGATGAGATGCGAATATGTACGCTAGGCTGTTTTGAAAATATCCTCGTTTAATACCTTCTAGAATGTCCCACCAAGCTAAAAACAAAAGCTGAAAAAACACACTCAGGTTAGAAACTAGTCAATACGTAAAAATTACGAATGTCAATATAAAATCCGTTTTAAATATTCTATCGGGTCCGTTCAAAAGCGTGTTTCTTTGTAACAGTCCAAGAAGAAAACCCCACGAAACACTGAAGCGTTCTAATTTTCGGTTCTTTTACAATAACTTTCTGACATGAATAGCCTTTGTTCTGCACACATTACAACAAACGCGAAATGATGTTAAGGCCCGTCCAAAAAGGATACTTCAAGAAATCGTGAGGAGACATGACTCCGACGCAAGTCGCGCGGTGGTCCGCTTGCGTCCGTTTTCTTTGTCGGGGGAAAGTTCCCTCCGCCAAACTTCGCTCGTGTCCTCCACGGGGGCCTTGAGCATGCTCATCACGTAGGTCCGGACAGCCACTCACAAGCTTTGTTGGCTGTCGGTCAATCGCTCAAGGGCTCCGCTGCTCTTCGGGTTCCGGAAAACGGGAAACAAAACGACTGTGTTCGAAATCTCACCCAAATAGATCCGAGCTACTCCGGTGGGTCGTGTCACGTGATAACACAGAGAGACCTTAAAGGTACTAAACCTTTAAGGGCGATGCTCACACTTGCGTTGAGTCCGACGAAGTTCGAGGGTTGCTATGTCAACAGCTGCGTCGGCTTCAACAAAACCGGTTTTCACCCCGTTTTGTTGGAGCCGACGCAGCTGTTGCCATGGGAACCCTCGCTCTCGGTCGAACTCGGACGCAAGTGTGTGAATCGGCCTTTACTCTGCAGTAAGATCGACTAAATTTTGGAACGCGACCTAGGATACGAGGACCCAGCAAAACAGATGGATAGCATTGGTGGGTGGCGTGTGACGCCAACTGTGACGAGCACCGAGGTCTTTGAAAAGCGGAGGAAGCGAGGAGGAAAATCGTGATACTTGCTTGGTGGCGTTCCAACAGACATCGGACTGCCGCGCTGCCGGACGCATCAACTTCCACTATTTTTGACGGAGTCGTGTCGCCTCACGATTTCTGAACTGTCCGGTTTGGACAGGCCTGTAGCCCTACAGGTGCCAATATGTGGTAGGTGATTTTTACAAGGCGTGAAAATAAACTCAAGCGTGGTTTCACGATAGCAACGTTGAAATTAGTAGCACAAGGCGGCACTTTAAGCGAAAGTGACATTCAACCCCAGGCCCGTCACACAAAATGAATGCAGGATATACATCCAATCAAAGGATATACAGTCCCCTACAAAATGAAGGACCCAGTGGGAGCGCGTGTCCGAGACGGTGGCCGGCGGGGGCGCTGCGCACGCTCCGGGCGATTACATTTGCGGCGAAGGGCAGTTCGTCAGCGTCATGCTACGGCTGTATCCTACTAACGTCCCGATTTCTGCCTGCTCTTTAAAGCGCGAGATCCGTGCCAGTTTTTGCCATGAACGAATTCGCTCTTTGACGTATTTTATCTTTTAAATACAAGACTCATGTATAACTGCAATATATGTTTACTTGAGAGTGCCTGTTCTGACAGTTTAGGACTGACACAACTGATACAAAACAGTGATAACTTTGCTCATTTCGAGCCTTCGTGACCATATCTCTAGGCCTGACGCCAATGAAGCGCGCTTTTCCGCCAAGCCAAAACCGAGAACTGTACAGCGCATTCAGGCTCAGTTGGGCACCGAGTGAGTCGTCTCCTTCGGGCAGAATGGAATGTCAAAGAGGCGCGCAGCGCCGCCGCTTGCCAACGTCTCGGCCACGCGCTCCCACTGGGTCTTTCATATAGCAGTAGACTGTACGTTATATGCTTGCCTCGTCTCATTGTGACATTTATTTTTATTTGATCTCCACTAACCTCGAGGCTTCAAGTCCAATAAATTTTTGTGCATTTGTAAAAAAAAAAAAGAGAATTGAAAATATATATTACGCCTTCAATGTTCATTGAACGCCAGACAGGCATCCGTTTCTCGTGTCAGTTTATAAACTTCTACACAGAAAATGAATACAATATCCGAGTTTTTCTTCCTTTACAACTCATTGGAAAGCAAGCCGCGACGTTATTGTGATGGTCGTGATATTCTCTGACACTGGAACCGGAAGTTTTCTCGACAGTAGGAGAATGGGAGCGTTAGCGGCGAGCTGGCAGTGTGCCGGTAGGTTTTACCACAGGCTTTTACTGCGCCGATGGCGCCGATGGCGCCGATGCTACCGACACATTTTCTGAATCGGTGCCTCTCATCACCACGATTGCCATGGACACTGCGCAGCTGAGCTAAATTCAATTAGATATATGCTGCGCTACAGCGACAGCATGGGTCTGGTTCCATAACGCCGGTTAACCTGTTGGAAAGTGCGGTGAGTCTTCCGACGAAGACTCCAGTTTCTCCTCCGAATTGGACGACAAGAGTGGCGACTCCAATGTACGGAATGTTCCGAGCATACAAGGATGACCTTAGACCCGGAATCCCTCAAACCGATGAGCCCGCACCAAGTTCTTCGACGTGGTTCCTCCAGTGGCATGCGGTGAAACTGCACCCATTTCTTTTAACCTCCGGACTGTCCAAACTGCAATTCGGTCATTTGCAACGAGCACTGCGTCCGTTGTGACCGGAGCGACTGAACAACCGGTCTTCGCCGGGCGTACACACTCCTGCAACCACTGCAATAGGCGCAGGACGTCGTGAGCACGGTGGCCACTTCTCCGCCGCAGTCGGCTGTTTCCGCGGTGCCTCTAAAAAGAAGGGGACGCGCCGCCACTCACTGGCGTAGCAGAAATTGGACAGGGAGTTTTCTATGGCCTCAAGCTTCATTAATTTTTAATTTTTCAGGATAGGCTCGCAAAACAGAGTGGACGAAAAAAGAAAACAAAGTGCAGTACGCCGTCTTGAACAACGACTTTACCGATAATACACATCTCGCCACACGCCCCTTTTACGATCACAAAATACGATGTAATTGTAGCAGCGATAAAGCAACGTAGAAATATGATTTCGTGATCACATAGATGCTGCGAGTTTTCATAAATGCTAACACTAATCCTTTTTTTTTTGTGATGAAAACGCGTCAAAATTTGCCACACACGAATTTAAATACAGTACGCACCAGTAATCTTGAACTCGAGCACACGCATAAAATGGGAAAAATAAGGGATTCGAGTGATGTTCGAGGACACAAATGCTAAGAAAGCACCACCGTATTTGAAGTAAACAAACACGACGGCACGAGCGTTTCTGCTGTCTTGAGGGTGCCGCCACAACATCGCTGCACGAGGAGATGGGTCTTCTTTTCTAGGACGTGCTGGGTTATCATCGCGACACACGACGATAATTCACAGTCAAGGATAGCACTCTGCGCGAAACGATGAACTTCCACTGCGCCAACCACGTCGACGATCACCACCGACGCCATGTTTTTCAGTAGAGAGCAGGAACAGCGACCGGCATGCAACGCGCGCGGCCGAGCTGTCCTCGACTTGTGATTGGTCTGTCGGTGCGGTTCGTTCCTGAACATAGCGAAAACGTTCAGCCCGGCTCAACTAACACAAACGAAACGGTAGTTTGGAGCTTCGTTGCCATGGCAACTCGTCGTTCCAACCGCTGCATTCGTTCTACTCAAGCAGCCAGAAAACGAAACTCTTTTCAGTGAAGAAAATGCGAAGAGCAAACCCGTTCATCAGACGACGCCCGTGGGTTGACAGCGCAGGTGCAGTCTGATATTTCTCTTGTTTCGTATACCACATGATAGATGACGCATGGCTCCGAGCATTTTAGAACTCGGCAATTTTCGTCACATCGCTAATTATGGTACAAAATGTGGATGCGAATATTCTTTAACAAAACGTGTAAGAAAGATTTACCGTCTGTTTATTCTTTATGATCGCGGTGCGGGTGAGTTAGGCTCTTATCTAATAGGCGAAGTGGATTTGACTGACGTGCCCTGGCACCGCGGATGCATCGCAGTGAAAAGGCAGAGAACTTTCGAAGGAAAGAATTTATAAAAAAAGTTCGCTTTTCTTGTAAAAGTTTTGTGCCGAAAATTTGTTTGTCTCTTTATTTTTGTGTTTTTATTTTATTTTCACACCTTTTACGACGTGAAGTGGATGAAATTCGATTTCATAATTGTTTCATGGTTCCTTTAAAGACCTGAAAATGTCTGAATTGATTTCATCTAGTCAGCATGTATCATGTGAAAATAAACACCACGACTTGTGATTATAACGCAATATAAATCAAAGGTGCAAGCGAGCTGAGGAGAATACCGATCATAAGAGAAATGCAGCAACTTCAACTGCTATCTTTGTTGAAGAGTAATCCCACTTGGAGAAATTTGTTTTAGAGCACAGATCTTAGGCGCCAGATTCCGGCTTGAGCGGCGTCGCCGTCGGCCGAACCGCGCGTTGCATTATGGGACGTTTTCCATAATGACGTCACACGTGATGTTACGAGGGAAATTTTCCGCTAAATTTAGCAGGAAATTTTCCCGCTAAATTTAGAGGGGAAAATTTTACGTCAAATTTAGCTGGAAAATTTGGTGGGAAATTGTTCCTCTAAATGTAGCGGGGAAACTTTTCCGCTAAATTTAGCGGGGAAAGTTTTTAGGTAAATGCCTTTTTCAAGATTTTTATATGCACTGTTCTAGGGATCGCTCGGTAGACAATAACCGGTGTTAATTTAAAGAAAAGGTTTCATCGCTCATAAACACGTATGTGCCTGTTCGCCTTTCATCGTCATCTCCTGAAACGCCCTAATATGGAGTAACTTAAATAATAAAAAACTAACTAACAAGAAAAAAAAACTACAAATGTTTTATACCGCAAAGTTCTCAGGTGACGAAAAACGCTGGACAGCGTACCATCTTGCAGCTCAAGCGTACCGACAGAGGAAGACCCACTACCAAATGGATACCGAAGATGAGAAGCGACCAGACTTCGCAGAATCAGAACCGGCACGGCACTACAGCCGGCCCAACTGGCAGCCTTTGGGCTACTGAAGGAAGAAGACCCTATCTGCAAGGCCTGCAGAGAAATAAGGTGGCAGGTATCAAGCACTTACTGTGGGAATGCAAAGGCCTGGAAGACCACAGAAAAACGGCGTGGGAAAAATTACCCGCTCAGGACCAACCAGGGAGGCTTAGCGACTGGACTCACCCCAGAGGCCAGGAGCAGCACCGAAAGGCGATCCTAGACTCCCTGGTTGAATTCATCAGGGAATCTGGGGCTCATAAATTCATTTAATAGCACCATAGTCATCCACATCACCTCCTTATAACCCTCCACTCCCACCTCTCGTCTCAGAGCACACCACTCATAGACGGGAATCCTATCATATATAATAAACATGTTCTCTTTCTCTCTCTCTCTCTGCAGCTCAAGTGTCAAAATGGTGGTTGAGGATGCTAAGGTCAATCTTTTCTTAAAATAATGTTATCATCCGTGTAGTTAAATAATCCACGTCAATTTTGGAAAGTTATTGATGCCACTTTCCGCTCCAGTTTAACACTTACGGATGCGGACGAAGAGGAAGTGATCAGCGATGTATGTTCTTTTGTTATGAGTGATGTGTTTGCTGGATCTTTTTTGATGCCGGTCACTTCTTGTTGTCCTGAATATCCAGCCTGTGATTTTCTTGCCAATGTATCCTGTTTATATACAAAGCGAAGGAACTGCTAGCATTATTGAAAAGCCTAAAAAATGTCTTATGCAGCAGGAATTGATAATACAAACACTAAATGTTTGAAGAACACTAAACTGCACTCTGGTATCATCTTTTCTTAATTATTTTCTCAGTCACTTGAGCAGGGAGGGATAAGAGGAGACTGGAAGGTGGGGAACGTGACTCCTTTTCACAAAGATGGCGATAAGCATAATCCTTTCAACTTTCGTCCAAACTCTTTAACCAGGTTTCATGCTAAAACCTTGAGCACATAATTTATTTCATCTGGTTAACTTTCTGGATCAAAATTCTTTTGTTCAGGTACGGCAACATGGTTTTCGCAAATTTTATTAATGTGAAACCTAACTTCTCACGTTTGCCAAAATCTTCACCCAACTGTTGACCGGGGTTCCTGATCTGACTGCGTAATTCTAGCTTTCTCAAAAGCATTCATAAGGTACCTCGCGTCTTCCTTCCCTTTAAACTTCGTAGACAACATATGCCCATCCGTTCTCGCTTAGACAGAATTGTTCCTAACTAATCACCTTCAGTTTGTTCACGCCAACGGAACTAATGCTTCATCTTCACGTGTTAACTCTGGTATCCCGCAACGTTCAGTACTAGGTCCACTCTTCTTTCTTATTCATATGCAGCGATCTTCCTATCCGTGTCTCCTTTTTTATTATCGTTTTTGCTGAGACTTTGTTATTTCATAATAATAATATTTTAATAATCATTAACGATTTTGAGATCTATGCTATTAAAGCCGACATTAACAATTTCACCCAATGGTGCGATAACGGGAATATGGAACTTTACATTTCTAAATGTAAATCCACGATAAATTATTTACATTTACTTTTCTACGAATGTAATTTCTCGTCAAAATAAAGCTTGCCCTTCCTACTTCATCAGTAATTCTATCCTCCTTAGTGTGCCCTCCTATAAATACCTCGGTGTTCATATAGCGAAAGATCTTTCCTGGAAAACGCATGTCGACCACGCCACTAAGAACGCTAATCAAATTTGGGCTATATTAAAATGAATATTTCTCTTGCCTCCCGTTTCATTAAAACTTCTTATGTATGAAACTTTAATTCGTACTAAACTTGAATATGCATCTTCGACCTGGGACCCTGGTATCATACCCTTGCATATGCAGTTGAATGCATGCAAAATCGATTCGCTCGTTTTATGCTTTCTAACTATACCACCGCACAGCGAGCACTACCTCAAGGAAATTATATTTGTCTTTACGTAATCTCTCCTTTCCAAGAAAAAAAAAACATCTCGCCTATGTCTGTTTTCTTAGATTCATCACTCTAACTCAACACTTCACCAAGCACTGTTTTCAGAAGCATCTTACATATCATCACGCACCAATCATCAGCTAAAAGTTTGAATTACACATTACAGGACATCTCCTTTTAAATCCTCCTTCTTACCCCAATCTTAAATTGATTGAAATCGCTTTCCCGCAGTCATAGTTTCAATTACCAACACTGCCGACTTTAGAATTGCAATTATTAGTCTCTTAAATAATGTTTCGTACTAACTTTGTATATTTTCTATTTTTATTTTTTATATTATTTTTTACTTGAATGTTCATGTTACAGTGCCTGTGTTGCAAACGCGGCGCATAAACCTCGTGACCCCGACTGGGCAGTTGGAAACTCACTGTAATGCAGGCTCCTAGTGTTATGTCGTCGTAAGCGCCGCCTTAAATCAGTTGGTATGATTCCCGTCGGGGTTACCCTTCGTATGACGGTTTTAAATGGGCCCTATGGGCTCATAGATATATTTTGCATATGCGACCTCAAAATTTGTGTATCGCTTGAAGCGTCGGTGGGGCGTGTCGCTGGAATCTGACGGTTTTTTTTCGTGGAATTCAGCCGATAAAACTCATTCTGCGTTAAAACGGCTGGAATGAGCCAAATAAACAGTTCACCAAGGTACAGCGTCGAGAGCCCGACCCATGCAGTCAGAGGAGAGGAAGGAGGAACTCTCCTCTTACCCGAACTCTCTTCGGTGTGTTTCAGGGGTCGCTTTTTATTCCCCTTGATGATTATCCTGCCACTCAATGTTCGTACAGAAACGGCTTTCCTTTCTCTCCCGTAAGTGGCTTCCACAACACTGCGCGCAACTACTGAGATGGTGTGCTGACAGGGTGCGGAACACGCGGAAGTCTACGGACTTACCATTTTCGTTGTGGATTTTACGAAGATAATTTTGTATTTAATTCCTGCGTTAGATTTTTTTTCTTCCTCGGTCTCTTTCGGTTTTGTGCCTCACGTGGCGCCGCCTTGCGGACACAGTTATACAAGGGCCGTTGCGAAACAGAGCTACCACGCAACGCGCCTCGGTTTCATTTCCCCCCCCCCTCCCCGGTAAGCGGGAAAACAAATGAGTTGAGCGCTTCGATCGATGAGGCCGAGGACTATAGCTTCGAGAGGCTGTTTGCGGCCAGACGACATCGTCGCCTCGAAGCCCTGCGGCCAAAAACTGCGGAGCGCTCCATGTTGCGGCGAAAAAACAAACTCACAGAATTCGTTTTTTTTTCTTTTTCAACGGTACATAGAGTAAGGAACAACACAAATAAATTGTTACTCGCTATTAGCGCCGAGATGTTTGGGTGATGCCCTCTTAACCCGAGGTCCCTCTGCTAATACATCATTCAAAAGCCAGTGTGCAGACACTGTCTGAAGTATGCTTCTTTCTTGTGTGACGGCCGTCACATTGTTTAAGAAAAAATGTCCGCAGACATGTTTGAATCTTACATATGTATGAAGCATGCTTAGGAGTGTCCGCGGATAATTCTGTCATTAGAGAGATTTAAAGTTACCCTTCCCGCATGAATAGCTGACCTGGGTTTCAGAGGGCCAGTTTTCCCCCTCATCGCTCGCTCTTATCGTTTTCGAAGTTGTGAGAGGTGGGGTGGACCGCTTTGCGGGGGAATGTGTTCAGGGTGCTAGCCGGTCGTGGCTTTGTTGGTGGCGGACTCTCCTCTCGTCCCTCGCACGTCGATCGAGTCTACTGTTTGTTTTACATTAAGCTCAAATAAACGTCGTATGGATTTGTTCTGCATCGTCTGGTACGTACAATTTATTTCTTGAGTATGCTCCCTTTATTTCTTTTGGTAGTAGTAAACGTTACAGGTCGAGCTAGCGCAGGTACTTTGCCAGCTCCGCGGTAGTGCGTTGGCTACGCAATCAGGCTCACGACGTCTCTATCGACATTCGTGGTGGTCATGCACGATGTCGAACGTTTTTAGTAGTTCACAGGCACAAAAGCTGCCATCTCGGTGGATCAGGGGCGGGTTCCAACGTTCTACAGGCAAAGACTAAAAAGGCAACGAGAGATGGGCTTTGGCACCCGGAATTATAAACAAACACCTACCCGAAAAAATCGTCGCTAGGAAGCCCGTTAAGATTACGAGTCCATTCTTTTCCCTGAAGTGACGGACGTGAACATCCCGTTTCTTCGTTGATTTGTCTGCTGTCATGCTAGGACTACAGCGCCTTGGACGCCTCACCAGCGATAGGTGCCATCTTGTTTCAAAAGCCACTGACGTCACGTCAGCGACGCGTTGCGATTGGTTGCCGCTTCGCGGTTCGCGAAAGCGGTTGGGAGAAATCGGTCCCGAAGTGGTTGGTAAAAACGCGCTCCAACCGCTCGATCCCAACCGCTTTGTGATTGAGAGCCCGCGGACCCGCTTCGCGTTTGCGGATGTGCTTCCTGTGTGAACGCGCCATTAGTGGGTTTTAGAGAACCGTTTTTGCACATGCGATATGGTACGGTGGGCCCTCCGGTACGAACTTCGCGTGTGTGTGTCTTCTCGGGTAGCGCATGCGCAGTTCGTACCGGAGGGCCGATGTTACCGTATCGGATGTGCAAAAACAGCTCCATAAACATCTCGTTTAGGGAGTTTTAGGGAACCGTTTCTGCACATCCAATACGGTACGATGGGCCCTCCGGTACGAACTGCGCATGCGCTACCCCAGAAGACGCACACAAGCGAAGTTCGTACTGGAGGGCCCGCCGTACCGTATCGCATGTGCAAAAACGGTTGCCTCAAACTCCCTATTATGTCTGCCGCGAACACCGTTTCTTGCGTATTTCGTGTGAGCAGGGCGACCGAGGCTTTCTATCATCCATTCGTAACATCACGACCACGATGTGCCTCACTGTGACGTCACGAGTAGGAATCCTGTCTATTTATCGATTTATCTTCACACGTGATGACGAGTTTAGTTCGCGTGTGTAAAAAAGCCCGGTGAAAGCTAGGAGCCATATCGCGTTCTTAAACCAACGCCCCCAAGGTTGACAGCTGTACGATGCTCTTAGGTCCTTCATTTGGCGAATCGCGAAAAGCCGGCCGAGTTGTCGCTCTTGGTCGCGCACACCAAGGTGTATTCGCACGGGGAGAAATCCTTCGATTTAAGCCGGGAACACATTTGCGAAAAAACGAACCGAAAATCGGAGAGAAATCGGAGGCTGCGAAAATCGTAACTTGCAATTTTCGGAAGACGAGCCACATGAGGTGGAATGCGCGGCGCGAAAATCGCAATGCACTGAGGTTTTCGTGCTAGTCTGGCGAACTGGCGTCCAATATTTCGCGCCTCTTAAAAACTTAAGCTATTAAAACCTCGTTGAATGCTACGCGAGCCTCTGTACCACCACCCTTTGATAGAGACAGAAGGGGTTTCCTACGAAAGTTGAGATGAGAACGCAGGGATGGCATATGATGTTGCCTGCGCTCCGTCCGAAGCTGCGTGAGCCGCCATGTTGCGAGCCGATCGTATCTTTTCGTTCCGTCCTGTTCCGGGCTTTCGCTCACCGAGCTCCTCCGCCTCGAATTCAGAGGTGCCGTGCGAAAATATCTGGCGCTGCAGATCTTTCGAACCGCTCCTGATCATCGGAAAAGGGGAGGAGCAAGGGTTGTTCGTCGAGCAACCTTGTGCCCCGACGTCATGTTCGTACTCAGGGAGGTTACTTGTTCGTACCGCCACTTCTTTCGCCATGATTTCCTGCTCCATTTTCAGCCGTCCCAGCGGAAGACTTCTGCTTGTTATGTTATGTTTTCGAGGCTGTCCTATGCAAGTACTCCTCAGCCATCGCGTACGAAGGTTATTGACTCCCTGCTCGCCCAAAAGTGCCGTGGTGCCGAAATGCAGGAGCTTAAGGGACTGGAATCGCCGTGCAATGGCAAACATGCCTTGATGTGCTGTGGGTTGCCCAAACAACCCGCTGCGCAACTTGCTCATGCGTTTTTTTCAGTTCCCCAAAAATTTGGTGTTGAGGAATGTATGGGTCGATGCCGTTCGTCGAAGAGACTTCAGAAGGGCTTGGACTCCAAAACCTCCACTGGCGGCCATTGCTAAGTTTGTTTCTGCTCAGCGCGAGCTCACCATGAGCTTTTTCAACGCCTCTGCAACGTGCAATGCACACCACTAAGATTGTAATTGTTCTCGGAAGATAATCGGGGGCTCGTTTTGAGCCTGAGCTGCAAACACCGCGGTGAGTGAAAATTTCTAGAAACGCCGGCGTTACCAGTGAGCGTTTCGAGGCATTATGGGAACTGTAAGGGTGTCGCGCCCTTTACGCAAGCCAAGTCTAGCATAATCGATCTTTTGCATGCGAGGTGGTGCACGCTACCATTCGAGCTGGAGCACCATTCTTCATCAATTCATGCAGCCATGCGATCTACCGGTCTTTTTATTGAACAAAGAAAATAAAATGTATCAACTAGCTCAATTGATTCCGCAATAAAAAAAAAACGTTCGATGCGTGAATGAAGAACTACGCACTTTTGGCGCGTGGTCCACGCGCGATAACTCATTCATAAAAGAACGGTGGCCCAGACAGAACGGTGGCCCATTCAAAAAAGGTCAGTGGACAGACATGCTGTGACTGGGTGTTTCTCACTTCATGTGGACAAAGCAGCGTAGCACAGTGCGCTGCAAAGATTGCCGTCTGCCGTACACAGGGATGAAACGCGAACGTCGGCAACGTGGATCTCGCAGGCGGCCAGTGGACCACAGAAGAGCAACCCTCACTGTTCCCATAATGCCTCACGCCCACCGCTTGAGGGCGCGCGCTAGTTCCAAGAAAGTACCACCTGCTTATCGCGGCGAACTCGCGTTTCGGCGGGTAACGTGTATAGCCATGAATCGATTTTTCTACTTTCTTTAAATACTACCTATAGAATCACTCGCTAACGGGCATAACTGAATAAACTTTGCTTAATTTTTCTTTCTAAACAATAACACTCGCCAAAAAAGTAAAAAAAAAATCTGAGCTTCGTTTATTTCCTTAACTCGGAGCCACAACAAGCGGCCACGTCACTTGGTGCCTATCAAACGTTAATCAACGTTAATCATAGCCGCGCGCTGGAGTTGGCAAGGTAGAAAACGCGTGCGGAGCTCCGGGCATTGTTGGATTTCGGCTATTCGTAACTTTCACGGTCTATAGTGGGCGCACTGGTGCCTATCAAAATGGCTGTCATCTGGATGATCGTCGTAGAACAACGGTACGAGGCTGGGTCTGCGACGCGTAAGTAATTCTAGTTTTGCTATATACGAGCAGTATTAGAGCCTTACGTTATTTTTTCACGCCAGGAAGGTGTAGGCAAGTCCCTTTATTATGAGGCCGATCATTCAGGAGCTAGGGAGCGCAATTCTCACACCGCGGTACTACCTTCGCTGAAAGTTGCGAATTCTCATCACCGCCGTGGTTGGACACGAGCACGGTGCGAGAAACACATGTAGGTGATGACTCTGGCCGCTCTTCCCGCGGGGAGCGAGCGACCAGATCGTGTTCGGAGCTAGCCTCGAACCAGGAGTAGTCAGTTCCGCCCCGCCGCGGAGGGCGCTGAGGTATGAGGTGCCTCCTATACATTTCGTCAAAACCGGGATGTTTCGTGGAAACTTGTTTTGTGAGCAGATGCGACTGCGACGTTTCGTCGACAACGTATTACTTTTTGCAAAGTGGATTGGATTGAATTACTGGCTTTATTTGGTTCGCTCGAAGGATACTGGAACTACAGCGAACTCACTCAGGCGTCTTTGATAGGGCAAAAACAAATTCGCGAGCCCTAATTCTGGGCTTCCAAACACCCCGCGCTACGCGGGGAAACCTCTCAGTTCGCTCGGGGAAACTTTAATATGATCTCAGGCCCGAGCTTGCACCAGTCCTCATTGGATCCGCCAAGGGTTCGGCAAGTTAGACCCATCCGGATGTTGGCAACAGAGGCAATGTGCGCGGACAGACGACTTCGACGGAACGCCGCAAGGTGAGCCGATGAAACGATCGGGGGAACCTTTTGACGAAACGAAAACTGATGGCCACCGCTCGGCAGGCTCGTTCAAAGCACGGAACTCGCTCTCGTAGCTTTTGCTGTGCTCCAATGCCCACAATTTGCACGTGAAACTCGAGATATCATCACCGCCGTGAAGTCACTACATTTGGTTTAGCCGATGATCGCACGAACACACACACAAAAAAAAAAAACGAACCGTGAAATCTTGGCTTTGCTTGATTGGCTTCATCGGTCCGTTGTGTTGGCTGCGCCTTGATCTAGGGTAAAGCGAAGTCAAAATTCAAACCTTAAAGGGGTACTCCGCCGATTTTTGAGCTACCTCAACTAACTATATTTTCTGACTCCCCGGCCTTTACCCTTTCCGGTATGCTATTTAGTATCGCGAAATTCATAATAGTTATTGCGAAATCGGCAAATGAAAATGATGCGAAAACCAACATTCAAATATACCCGCACTTTTCAGTGCCGTGACGTCAGTGGAAGGGCAGGGTTGCCAGTCGAGCGAGCAGTCTAAAAAATAGAATATGCCAATCATTTGTTCCGTGCTGGAGCGCGGGGACTGGAGCGAGCTTCCAAAGCATTCATTTGACACCATGAAACTGCTTCGAATCAGTTGGGAACAAATTCTACAGTCCAAAGAGTGATCCCCTGCACTTCCACTGACGTCACTTTTTCGTTGTTGCCAGTAGAGACTTTCAGTTTGAAAAACACGGTGAGGACCAAAATTGTAAATTCAATAACTTCGTGAAAAAAAATTATTTTGACCTAATATTTGGGATACTATTTTGGCGATGTTGTTTGGCGAGTTTAGCAAAATTTCAAGCAAATCGGGGACCATGAAGAAATCGGCGGAGTACCCCTTTAAGGTCAGACTAACAACAAAAAAAAATCCTACAAATCCAGACAAAAAATAAATAAAAAATCAGCGTGTTATTTTTTGAATGGAGACCTTTGTAATGCAACCGAAATCTCGATACAAGGGCGCCTTCCCAGTAGTAGGCCTCCGTTATATTCCGGGCACCTCGGAGAAGATTAAAAACCGCCAAATGGGAACCCGTAAGCCACCGCTTTGCCTCAAAGCCAAGGATAATTTTTTAAAATATTATTTACGGTTAAAAGCCACAGAGATGGCTATAAAAATTATATTCGCACCATTTCGACAAGCCATAGTGTGACTGCGGAAATAATTGCTGCTAATGATAAAAAAAATAACAACAACAATTGAATTTGCAAAAATAAAGGAATCGCAACTACCGAATATTCTTTCACAGCGTCAATTTCATTTGGACATATCGATGTACAGTGGAACGCGCGGGAAAAGCAGCTGTGGTCCACTTTGCAGCCTCGCGCTTGCTGTTTTACATCTGTGGCTCGCTCACTGCGGGCATCCCGGCATCTGAAACCCACACATCTGATGCCATTTCTGTCTTTCACACGGCGTTCTAAGTGGCACATTACGACTGTGATGATGTGGACAATATGAGAAGAAGAAAAGGGAAGGAAAGATAAGAAGATGACTTGACGAAGGACACGATAGGGTCAGTGCAGAAGAACCTGCGGCCGGCAGCCAGGACTTGGCGCTTGGGACCCGCCCCAAACCTGGACTGGGCTGCCAGGTTGTGGGCTACAAGGGTGCCGCCTTATCTACGTTACCTGAAAACTGCTCCCTTCATGAGCACGCTGCGGGACCTCCGTGTTCAGGACCGAGAGCAATTCAAAGCTCCGCTTCCCGATCCCCCATAACGTTATAACATCAATCATCGCCTCTCCCGAAGAAACACCCCAAGTTTCAGACTGGCGACGAGACTCAATTGCCCTGAATCTTCAAACTGATCCGGAGTTTGTATATATGCCGAGTTCTTGTTTATTTTCTAGTTTTAGCATGTAGTTTCTTCCCTAATTTTTTATAATGCAAATTGTCGATTTCCTAGGTCTCGCCTCAGGGTTTTATTTACATGTTACCTAAAGCCTAGGACCTGTTTCATTACAACGATAAATGAAAACCAAGCTATTCCTTAACACGTGTCGCCATTTGTATTTGATCTTAGAAAACTGCAACTTGCCGTAATTGAAGGGAAAAAGTTTGTGATTGAATACTGAACTTCACGTGTAATCTATCGATATGCTGTTTCTGGAAAATATATTATCAAATGATGTGTCGTATTTTAATGTCTCGTTATTTTCGTTAATTGCGGTTATTCCGTTTTTATAGCATAAGAAAATAACACTATTTTAAACTTTATATTTTATTTAAAAATGTCCATTCACTGTCCAGTTTATTGCTTTATTTTTTAATTCACTCCATCCAACCGACCGCTCGCGTAAATTATCGTCGACATTGTGACGCTATAAGTCGAGAAAAAGGTTAAATATCAGAAACTGCGGTCTATTAAAAGTTTGAAAAGTAAACTAACAACTAAGAATAAACTTAATATCGAGACAGTAAGGTATAGTTAAAGCACAGTCATTTAATGTAACATAAACTTTAGGAATGTGGAATACACGAAAAGAAAGTTTGAAACCGTCAAAATTGAAGCATAAGGGCATGCACGGTGGGGTTGCACCTTAACGGACCGCAGATCGGAGCGCGTGGATCGAGAACCGGCGTCCGGTCGTGTATCCCCACTGCATGGTGCACGTTAAAGACCCCAGGCTAACGGTTGTAGTGCAGTGCCTAAGTTACTCGTATCCATCTGAGATACCAGAAGCCCATTGCGGCAAACTTCCGGTTGTATAATTATATGATGAGCCGAACGGCCACTAATCGCTCACTGTGTCGTCTCTAGCGCGAATAATCCTGTTTGCATCGACGGAAATAAGAGCAATGTCAGACTATCAACTTTGAAAGCGTTAGTTTTAACGACGCGATCACTCCAAATTTCCATCGTGATTTTTAAACACATAATCGAACTTATTCTTCGCCACCGATGATAAGAAACCAGGATCACAACTCGTGACGTCACGGTAGGGCAAATGTTGGTCGTGACGTCATGGCCATGAACTATAAGAGGGGGCCATCGAAACATCCGCCGCTCATTAAATTTGAGAGAAATTCTTCGAGATGACATACATAAACGAAACAAAGACATGAATGGCCCCGTAGTATATTATTGCCGTGCCAATACGTACCCACAAAAAAAAAAAAAAGAAGAAAAGGAAACGTAGTCGAGTTGGGAGCACGAACACGTAGGTGGATCTGGTTCCCTTTTCGGCACTGCACGTCCCTTTACCTTTCTTTATGCAAGGTGAAGATTCGACAGGGTTGGATAACCGTCTAGCTTTTTCACGTTCAGAACGTATATTTCGAGAGGGATCGAGGCAGAATATTCTAGGCTCCCAGGGAAGGCTTAAAACAAGCTGCGCCGCGCCGTACAGGGGAGCCTTACCCCTGTGCTCGGTCCTGCCGTTAACGCCGCCATCGACGCCCGTTATCGTCTGCTCAATCTTATTTTGTTTGGGCGCAATTGTCATTCGGGACAGTATTGCGTATGCAATCGAACGTGTTTCAACGTTACTATAAACAAAAGCAAATATACTTGAGCTTGAACAACTCAAGATAAGATACATGGTATTTACTTGAGTGATGACTAAACAAAATAGATACTAGGGAGTTTTAGAATGACATATGCAATTTTATCGCACGCTAGCGTTAAATTTAGCGCATGAGTTAGCGCACGCTACGCAAGAGAGTTGTAGAATAACGTTTCTCCGCCGCTACGCCAAAGCCCAAGCATCTGGCGCTTCCGACGCCACCAAGATACAGTAACAATTTTTATTTCACACACGACGACCTCAGCAGCTCGACAGCTGGGCTTTCCATAATGGAAGAGCTCCGCGTGTCTCCCAGTCTGGACGTCCGCCCGGCAAACGCGCGTTCCCAGAACTTCGAAACAAACTGAACATCCAAGCTACTATTTCCTGGGTGCCCGCGCATGCAGCATTGACGGCAACGAGTGGGCCCAAAGCGAGGCGCGAGCAGCGGTTCGCCAGATGGCATCCGCGCCGAACGCATTTGACAACTCAGCCGGCCCAGCCGGCCCGGCCGACCCGTCTACCGTCAAGGAAAGTGCTAAACAGCGAAGGCGAAGAACCCACAACCTCCGTGAGGAACGGGAGGAACGCCTGGACGAGCAGTTGCGTCCCGTTCCTCCGATGCCGATGACACCGAAAAGCACGCAGACACTCGTCCGCCGCCTCGCGACCAACACTGTCCTATCCCCTGCGCTGCGCCATAAGTTCTTCAGCGACGACGCCGACGTGGGGAGTGTCGCCGCTGCCGCAGGACCGCGACGGCTGCCCATGTTGTCTGGGAGTGTGGGCGCCACGCTCGCCTTCGGAAACCGAAACTGGAGGAACTCCCAGACAGGATCCGTCCGGCGACGTATGTCGATTGGATTCTGCCCACCAGTCGTGACAGGGCGATCGTCTCCCTGCTGTGGACAAAGTTGGCGGAGTTCGTCTACGACGACGACGGCCCCTGCGGACGACTTTTCAGCAGCCGAAGGCTCTCTGACCAACACCCAGACCGCCGTGACGGCAATGGGGGATCCTTAGGCCCGCACCGATGCAGAAGACAATGGTGCATTATATGTGTGTATAGTATATATCTATACATTTATAATATATAACAGGGCAATAAAGAACGTTCTAACAACAACAACAACAACTTGAGGAAGAACAAGTTTTTGGTCCATAGTAACATTTTAGATTTCTACAAACATGAGAACGCGACGCGAGCGGTCCACCGGTCGTGTCCGCTTGTGTCGCCACGCCAAGAGAGGTCTCGTGTACTGACCTTCGCCGAGAAATGCTCACGCGTCGCAAGCATCAAGTTGCCGGTGATCGTCGCCAAATCGAGTGCTATGTCGTCCCGTACCGAAAATTGCAGTTCGCGAAGATGCCGCCGAAATCGCATTCACTACGCCGCCAAAGCGGCTGCAGACAAGGTCCTGGGAGCCGCCATTTTTAGGGGCGAAGCTCCTTAGGGGCTAGCCATGTCCGTATGTCCGTCCGCCGTCCGCCGTAGGCCGGCGTCGGGTGCATGTGCTTCTGCTCGTGAGATCACGTGCTCGTGTAGGGCAAAACAAAAATTGAAAAAAAAAGATGAAAAAACTTACGAAAAAAGAAAAAGAAAAAAAAAAAAAGAGTAGGGGTTCTGAGATGCCATCCCATCTGTCTGCTTAAAAAAGAAAAAGAAGAAAACCACACATTCTCCTACTGCCATGAATGAAAAGGACCGAAAAGCTCGGCATGCAGCGCCTCAGCGTCTACGTAGACGGCAAGCTGCTCCGGAGACCAGGGCGCGAGAAGCTGCTGCACAGCGTCAAAAACGCCAAGCGGACCCGGAGTTGAGAGCTCGGGAAGCGGCGGCAAAGCGTCAACGCCGACAGAAAGCAGCAATACCTATGACCAAAAGCAGTATCATCAGCACCACCCGAGCTTCGCCCCAATCAACATCATTCACCACGTGGAGATGCGGTCACTTTGTTAACTGTGCTCGTCTTGGCTTTAGCCAACTTCTCATCAGGAATCCTCCTTGGAGCAGCGCAAAGACTCTGCGTACGCACGCAATTTCCGAAAAATAGCGTACGCTAAAATAGCGCACGCAAAGAGTAAAACGTGGTGAGCGTTCGGCGCATGCGCAATAGCGACGACGCTGTTCTTTGCGTACGCAATGCTTTAGCGTGCGCTATTCTAAAATCTGTCTATTAATAAATTAACGCTTAGAAGCGTAGAGATAGACACATTACGCGTAACTTCCAGGTCCGTAAGAAAATAGAAACGGTTTCTTTCTTTGCTCAGTGCGAATATACTACATCTCGCGGAAAGCTGAAACTCTGTGTGAATGTTACGCTCGCGGTGGTGTTTGAATGTGAATGCACATTTTAGAACATGACGATAGCAGTTAAGAATATAAATAAAATACAAATTGTCCCTATCAGCCGACATCCACCTTGACCTAATCTTCGTCAAGCCGGGAGAGTGAGGGTTCGTGTAGCATCTAATTCAGTGAAAACACAAGCAAAAACAAAAATAAAACAAAAAATAAATATTGTAAGCAAGAGAGAAATAATATATTTTTTTCTCACAAGTTTTGTTTACTGAAATAAATGCCACTTGCGCGCGAACGTCATTGCTTGATTTAATGAATATTAGTCCCGAGTCACGTTGTAAGATATATTGCGTGGACGCGGTTTGCCACAGGGTTTCAATCTAAGACCCCAAAACGATGTTTGTCCTTCAAACATGCCCCGTAATTGATTCGGGACAGAAACGCACATCGGCGGGGCACTTTTCCCCGTACCGATCGGATTACAGTTTCGTCATGGCTGCGGCCCTCTTTAGGAACCCCTTGAAGTTGGAACGCCGTTCGCACATCCGTCTAAGCCGCCTTTCCTCTCAGCTTACGCGCCTACGCATTAGCGGTTACCCGGCCCTCTTTACTTTCATCTCAATCGCAGTGCGGCACCTCTCGCAACGTAAGGCGAAAGCGGTTTACGTTGCCCTGCTTATCCTCTCCATGGCTGCAGCGGATAACCATTTTGTACAAACCCGCCTTCGCAGAAGGGCTCTTACGAACGGTTGGAGATTTTGTACTCACTTCTTGCGCAACACAAACACACGCACACACGCAAACCCACACATGCAAACCCACACACAAACACATCGTACGCACGCACACAGCAACACGGTACACACGAACGCCGCATGCGCGCGCACGCGCTCACACACGCACGCACGCGCGCACTCACTCACTTACGCACACAGACACACGCACGCGCACAAACACACGCACAAACAAACACACACATACACTTCGTTCCTTGCGTCTATGTCATCTTCGCAGTTCAATCTTCGCGCCCGTGTGTTGATTTTCACTCTTTACGGAACGGATTTGGCAGTGTACTCTGGGTATATCTTTATCTCCTTTTCTGTCGCTTTTCGTAGCTTTCTGTTCTCTATGTTTATATTTTATTCTTCAACCGCTCACCCTGTCCTTGCGAAACAGATATTGCCTTCGCTGGGTATAATCGTCACGATCTCTAAGAACGATATCATCAAACAGATACGGGAATCAAGACACTTGCGTGAAATTCCTTTTTACCGGGGAGAATAAAAGTATATTCCGTGAGTACTTTATTATTTTAAATAGTTCAAACAGGAGCGCCTCATTCGTGATATAAATAGACGAGCTAAAAGAAGAAAAAAAAGTCCACATTGCGTAGCAATTAGCGTAATCGGTACCAAAGATAGGTGACAGATCATTGCTAGGGGATTGCAGTGTATAGATGATATTTCTACACAGTCCATGTTAGAGCTACACTGACGTAAATTTGGAGCTTACACTTTTCGATAGAAATTCGTGGGGGAAGGCTAGGAATAAACGAAAACTCGTACCGATGTAGAAAACAAAAAGGAGTTTCCAGCTTTAGTAAAGACAAAAATAACTAGAAAGAGATATAGTGCTGCTCGTAAAATTGCAAGCGTGGTTTCGATTAAAAGAAACATTTCCTACTTCAGTAAAATAGATACCCACACGCTTTTTTTTTCTAAATGTGGAGCTCTATTTGTTTGCTCCGAAATTTGTGAGATGTTTTGTTGCTTTTGTGCGCATGTTTTTTTAGCCTTAAAGGGGCCCTGCAATCATATTTAAGCGTCTACCTTTTTTGCGGTTTCCACGTCTCTTGAAGTTCGGGCAAGCCAGCGGGCACGGAGAGAGTAACTAAATATCAGTGCGTCATATTTTAACCGCACGACGCGGAAACCTCCTCCACCGACGAGGGCGACCCGTGGTACCGAAAGCGCGCAAAATGTGACGTCTTTGGTCCTGGGCTTACTACTGGTCAGAGCCGCTCAAAGCTTCTTTTTAGTCGAAATACAAAATATAAGTGGCGCGAACCGTTTCAATTATGTATAAAAGTAGTTTTTGTTCAGTATTTTAGATCAGAAAAGAAACGAATGCAGTTTATAAAGTACGGAAACAAGAAATGACTCGTCGACATACCCGCCACCAAGCGGTGGAAAAGGCGCCGACACGGAAAGGTCCCGGATGTACGCGGCGGCGCTGCGGTCGTATGGACAGGATGATCCGACCGGCTCCGAGCGTTCCGAAGGCTTGGGGCGAAAACCTTTGTCCTGGGGTTTGGCCGTTTCGCGGTATGGCAGCGCGAAGTGGCTCCCATTCTGAACTGAACTTTACCCCGTGTTTGCTGTCGTTTGTGGCCAATGAAGTGTCATGCCGAATTAGTGTTTAATGGCGCAGCAAATGCAATGAGAGCCGCTCCGGCTGCACGCTGCATACAACCTATCCAAAACATGCTTCAGTGGCGCCCTCTCGCGCCGTCGACACGGAGTGCGGCAGCCGTGAGCACTCGCGATGAGCCCACTACCCCTCCTCTAGTTCACGGCCACTCAAGCAACCAAGGACGTCATGAGGGAGGTTATTTTTTGCTTGTTTTTGTAATCTTAATTTGCCTATAACTTTTAGAATAAAGCGAATTTCGAGAAAAGAAAAGTTTCACTAAGTTACTACGTTCAGTGCGCTCAGGTTCGGTGCAAATTAAAAACCAGTAAAAAAGTCCTTGCAGGGCCCCTTTAAAGGCTGGAACAAATGCGCGAAAAACAAACCGACAGCTACACAAACCGTCCAACACCAGAAAATAGTTCCACTTTATTTTTCATAAAGTGGAACTTCCATGAAACGAGGCACGCGTGCGTATTCATCGCACGAAAAATCGTAAAAATGATTATAAAAGCAACAACAACAAAAAATTTGAGCTCTGCGTGCAGTGTACACACTCGTTAGTGAAAAGTAGCGTGGAGCGATTTTTTCACGTTCTCTTAACGATCGAGTGAAACTCCATTGCGAATGACATCTAGACATTTGGAGTTCCCGTTTCATTTCTGTTAAATAAGCGTCTCTTACGCATCTAACACTGTCCAAATGATTTAAATTTACACTGCTGCATGGTCTTGTTCACCGCCATTCCGTTTAGAACTATCGGCTGGCCTCATCGCTGATGATGTCGGGCGACATTCTTTTCTGTTGTTTATTTTTCGTGGTTTTTGTTACTCCGCCCATTCAAAATTTCTCAAAAAAGGTGCAACATGAGTAATTAAAAAAGAAACAGACTCAATGACGAGGCTTTAGTACCGATGATAAAAATGCGAACATCGGAAAACGTTGCTATCTGAAAATATTTCGCCATAAACTATATGCGTGGTCTGTCGTAGAGTTGAGTGCACGTCGCTAGATTTCTAGATTACATCGACGTCGTACCATTTAGGTAATGTAAGGTCGATTCAGGCGCGTTGAAGTCCATTCTTCTATCATTACGACTATTTTCGAATTTTTCAGTTCGATCCACTTGCTAACATAAAAGAAATACACAATATATAACATAATTACAGCAATCTAGATCACTGATATGAAGACCGCAATGGAACCACTGACGGCCACAGTTCGACACCCTCACGATAAATTAAAAGTTCATGAAAATAACATATATCATTAGGCATGCTGAAGCAAGGTACCCCTTTTATAAGCATAAACTCTACCGCGAATGTTTTAATATATTTTATAAGCTTTGCAGGAGTTTTGATATCAAAAGGCGTACACACGATGCTGTATAAAGCCCTCTCAAAAATTAATCCTACCGGAACAATGGAGGAGACATCAACTTAGCTTGCTCTCGTCGCTAAATATATTGTAACTACAAGCCTAGCAAAAATCTCAGGTTTTCAGTTAATCACTGAAGTCTTAAGTGTAAATGGGAGCAAATACTCGCACTGAAACTTCACAGTAGAGACGTGTGCAATGATATGAATATTTGCAGCTGCGGTTCGCGCCCAGTAAACATTTAATGCATTGATCGTAGAAATGACTATGTTTGACATTTAAACATATTGACGATGAAAAACGAATGAAAGAATTGGCAATAACTGCACGTTTAGTTCTATCCAGACATAGCGCAGATAAATGCTGTGAACACAACCTTCCGGCTTGTCATCACCAGTCACTAACCTGCAAAACACAATAAATTGCTGCCAGGAATTGTGCCTTCGTTTAAACATCAGGTGTCTTTGAATATGTAGAAAGTTTCACGGTAATAGCAGATTTCGCTGAGTGGGCGACTAATGTGCATCAAGGCGTCTGCTCAGCTAAGATGACTTCGTAACCACGAACAACAAACAATACAATGACCTTTGGCAAGCGTCTCGTCATTGAACCGCTCAGCAAGTTTTGCCCTAACGGAGTCGCAGTCGATGGTTCTTGATCACTAAATTATTATTTACAAAAGTTTTGCTCAGGCGAAGTTTGTACAGTGGCTGATTTGACTCAAAATTGGCTGAACATATTAATAGATACACCTGAACGAGTAACTTACAAGTCACAATAATGTTTTTCGTGGAACTATTTTATCTTTAAATTTTGTCTGAAAGGCTAAAAGGCTTTACTGGCAACACTGAAAATGTAACGTAACATATTGCAATATGGGGAAGTAGTACATCATGTTGCAGTAGGGTTACAACTTAGAAGAAGCTTTATGGTGTAAAATAAAACCAAAACACCTCACGCTAGCAAAAAAAAGAAAAAAGGAAAAGGCATATGTGCCAAAACCCTGTTTTCTTACTCTCTTGTAAATTATGCAATTGCTGACGCGATATGCCGCTAGAGAGCCAGGAAAGGTGCAGGTGTTGGCTTGGCTAAGTTTTGTACAGGTCACTTAAAAATGTAATCGCGATCGCAATTAGAATTACTCTTGCTTATAAAGTATTCGATTACGTTACTTGATTAATTGAGAAGAAAATTAGTTGGCCGTTACTTGAAAAAGTAACCATTACTTTTCCGATTACTCATGATTATTTTCAAAACGTCAAATTTTTCTTCTGTTTTAAAAACGGCTCTTTCGTATTGTCAATTATTGAATTAGGAATGCCAAATTATAAACTACTAATCTTCTTAATTCAGCAAGTTTGGTAGATCGTCACCCTGTAGGAGACCTGTTTCGAAGATTTCTTGGCTGCATACTTGTAGAAACAAAGGGCTCTGCTAAAAAAAAAAAAAAGGGGGGGGGGTAGTATCGGTAACAAGCAATTTTAGTATTTTCAAAAGAAATAGATTACTTTTGTTATTATTTCTAATAAATGTACTCAAATGATTACAAAATTACTCCGAAAAGTAATGGGTTACAAGTAACTGTGTTATAAGCCCTGGGGCTAAGGGGAAGAAGAAAAAAGAGTTAGTCAGCTAACATGAACGGCTGTGCTTTCTTTCCTCACCGGCTACGAATACGACATGGTGGCAGCAAATTAAATTATATTCGTTCATGAACTTATCCTCCAAGCATCTCCAGAGGGCATAGGCACCGACCGAAGTCCAAGACCGAAGTCCAAGAGTAATAGTCAAGCAAGCGCAAATATACAGGGAACCAACAGCAACCGCTTCGCCCAAGATCGCTACCTCTGTGTTCGCTTGTACACGGCCGGAACCTTTCGACTTCACAAAAACCGAAGACTGGCCTCGATGGATACAGCGCTTCAAGCGATTCCGACACAAAAGTGGACTTTACAACAATCCCGCAACAGGACAAGTGAACACCTTGATATATAGCATGGGCGAAGAGGCAGAGGACAGTCTGCTGTCACTTAGGATTACTGACGAGCAGTGTTGGAACTAACGCATTACAAGTAACGATGTTTCTGGTAACGCGTTAGTTTCTTTACGAACGTATTAACGTATTCGGGAGAAACCCAAATGACTATAAAGTAAAGTAATGTGGTTACTATTTTCGGTATCTCCTATCAAATTACGTTACCCGTTACTCGTTCCTTTTGATTAAAAATGGCCGCATGATTTTTTGAAATCAAAATAATTTTTATTTTGTACATTATGTACAAGGGGCAAAGAAACCCCAAAAAAGGAATATATAAGCGGCTTCATTTCAAACTGCTTTGGAAGACACTTTTAACGTTCTCACGATTGGGCCCAAAAGGTGCGAGATTATCGGTGTACGGAACCCCTAAGCGTCCTCGGTGCAGTCTTTGTATAGAAGCTGCTAAGATCACCGTCGCCGTACCCTTAGCAGCTGTCTCGCTAGAAAGAGACATTCGTTCAGAAAGCAACAGTCTGCCGCTGCTCGAAGGATTTTTCCTCAGCGACCCTAGTTACTCCAGCTGGTCACATCCTTCTCTTCAAAACAAATAAATTATCGTTCTGTCAACAACAAAAAAGTATAAACTCTAAGTTTGGAAGTGTTGATGTTCCCACGCTTTTAACCAAAAGAAGCATGTCAGCGGTGGCCGGGTGCTGACCTGTCTTTAATTGAAAATGCGAGGTTGGATTGTGAAGAAATAAAATAATATAAAAAAGAGAAAAAAAAATTGTGATGCGCATGCGCATTTTTATTGTGATTAGAGAGTCGTGTTGTTGTATGTTTTCTTCGTGGTTTCCTGATAATAAACCTTTCAGTTGTTAGTCAGCCCTCGTCCTGTCCAGTTCCTTCCTCTGTCCTTGTAAAAATTCGCGCTGTTCCATTATGAATAAAATAACGTTTATTTTACGGGATTAACTTTGATTACATGAAGAGGTCTATTTTGCGTTCGTTGAGTGGTGTGCATCTGGTTGTTCATTCAGAGCGGTTTCTTTTTCTCAAGCAGGTTCCATGGGCAAGGTTCAATTCTCCTAATCGCGCTTGCGAAGCGTCACGTGTCCGTGGATGTACATTACACATCCTGCCGAGAGCCATAGAAACAGGCGGGGCTAGCTAAACGTGTTGAGGATATGCATTACAGTTGTGCGAATCGTGCTCTCGAAGCGTCACGTGTTCGAGAGTATACATTACAAACCCTGCCAATGCCAGAAAAACAAGCTGGCCCAGCTAACAAGTGGCAAGGTCGTCGCAGCATTGAACGGTGACCGTCACCAGAAAGACACCACTATCTTTTAGAATCCCTGCTTGTGCTGTTTGTGCGAGTTTCCAATGTATAAACGTGATCTCTACCCCACTCCTCTGCTGATGCTCCGGCGCTGTAGAGTAGAAATGAATAAGTAAATAATCACTCTGAACAGGTGTATTGTTTCCGAAGTTTGTAGAGGCGGTTTATTATAAACAGCTGTCCCATACTAACAGTGAGACACAAAGTAACGACAAACTAACGTAAAAGTAACGTCCGTTAGTCATGGGAAGTAACATCACCGGTATTTCGTTAAATTTGCAAAATGGTGACGGAGCTCTGTAACGCGTTAGCTTTATTCCAAGCTGAGGGGTAACGCCATTTCGTTACTTATTTTCGGTAACGGGCATAACACTGCTGACGAGCAGTCACTACAATACGACGCAGTTAAGAAGGCCTTTGAAGACCATTTCATTGTGCGATGCAATGTCATCACGACCGAAGCCAATTCCATGCAAGAAAACAAGAAGAACACGAGCCCGTTGAAAACTTCATCACCGATCTGCATGCTCTCGCGAAATACTGCAACTTCGGAGCACTCCATGACGAGATGATATGTGACCGCATCGTCGTGGGAGTTTAATATAGAAAATTATCCGAGAAAATGGAACTCGATGCAAAACTAACCTGAGAGTCAGCAACCACGATGGCGCGCCAGTCAGGAGCAGTCAAAAGCACAACAAGATGCTTCACTTGGAACCGACAGCGTTAGCAAAGTTCAATCGTTCCAGACACCACCCCTTCCAGAGGGACACCCCAAAGGGAGACACACAACAGTTATGCTACTGGTGCGGCTGAGAGAAGCACTCCAAAGATAACTGTCCAGCGCAAAATGTCAAGTGCAACAAATGTCAGAAGCCTGGCCACTTAGCAAGCGTTTGCCGGAGCGGCACTCACGTCCGAGAGGTAACCACATACGCACTAAAGGAGCCGTATTTCTCGGGAGTTCTTGAAGCCACAGGAGCACAATCTTGGGATGTGACTGTGGAAGTCAACAACACGCCAGTTATTTTTAATATCGACACAGGAGCCGACATCACGGCCATTCTCGAGAGATTGCACAAAACATTCCTCGGCCAATTGACCCTGACGACAACTACACGGGCCTTGAGGGTGCCCAGTCAAGAAAGACTAATTGTTCTCGGAGTGATACAAGCACAAACCCAGTACCGCGACGAGGTTGAAACAGACATCTGTGATACCTGAGTTGCAGACTCCATTACTCTACAGAAAAAACAGCGAGATCCTGGGTGTTGTCAAGAGTATGAACGAGGTACTCGTGTGTCAACTGATGACAGTGGGCCCGAAGACCGAGTTCCCAGCACTTTTTCGTCGCCTTGATCACGTGAGGATGCCTTATACGATAAAATTCCGTCCCGATGTGGTACCTCTTTCCCTCACATCTCCCAGAAGAATCTACCTTTCCTTATGGACAAGATCAGAGACGAGATCGCCAACATGGTTAGAGCAGAAGTAATTGCAGCCACTGAAGAGCCAACAGACTGGTGCTCAGCCATGGTGATAGTACAAAAGCCAGATGGAAAGTTCAGGGTTTGCGTGGATTACACCGAACTGAACAAGTAAGTAGAGCGCGAACTGCACTCCCTGCCGGTCACCGAACACGTACTGGGACAACTAAGTAGAGCAAAGTTTTTCTCAAAAATGGACGCCAATTCAAGGTTCTCGCAATTCGAGCTGCCACAGCATCCCAAATCCTGACAACATTCATTACACCTTTTGATACAAGTTTAAGCGACTGCCGTTTGGTATCACATCTGCTCGAGAGTTTTACCAACGCAAGATGAGTCAAGTCCTGAGTGACATCGAAGGACAAGTATGTAATATGGACGACATTCTCGTCTATGGGTTGACCAGAGAGGAACGCGATAAACGACTTCGAGCTGGCTTATTCCGTCTTAAAGAAACAGGCACAACGTTGAAAGTGAGCAAAGTCCAGTTTGGAGTCAAGTCACGCACATCAAATTCTTGGGACACATTACTGACCAAAGAATTCATCCTAACAAAGCAAAGGTGGAAGCTGTCAAACAAATGAAGACACCTTCGAACGTCACAAAGGTGAATAATTTTCTGAGAATGGTGAACTATCTTGGAAAATTTATGCCATGCCTTGCACAAGTGTCACGCCTTCTGACCACACTTCTTAACCCTAAGAATCACTGGAGCTGGGGAGAAGGCCAACATCGATCTTTCGAAATTTGAAACCGGCACTCACCTCAAGTCCAGTATTAGCTTTATTCGATCCAAGGAAGCCAACTGTGCTGTCCACTGATGCCTCATCTTTCGGAATTGGAGGCGGTACTTCGTCAAGAACATGACAGTGTACAGTATAGACCTGTGGCTTACACGTCAAAAACAATGAGCGAAACAGAGAGACGCCAGGCTCAGATAGAAAAAGAAGAGCTAGCTGTAGTATGGGGTTGCGAGAGATTTCAGGACTTCATCACGGGTATAAAGATTATTATCGAGACAGGTCATAAACCCCTGGTTTCGATATGGACATCACAGCGCTTGGAGGACATCACACCAAGACTCCAAAGCGTGAGACTCAGAATGATGAGGTACTCGAACGAGATTAGACACGTCCCAGGCGAATATCTGGTGGCTGCAGATACGTTGTCAAGAAACCCACTACAGATGGTCCCGGATAAAGAATTAAGAATTATAAGACGAAATAGTAGCCTATGTACAAGGTATTACTTTCAGTCTACCAGCATCACAAAACAGACTAAAACAAGTAAAAACAAAACAAAGAGAGTGATGACACCTGCCAGCTGCTAAGGGACTACAGAATGCATGGCTCTCACTCAAAGAGCTCTGTGGACACCCAATGCGTTCAGTACTGGCAACACAGAAACGAGATTGCCGTTGGAGACGGGCTCCTTAAAAAAGAGTCCCGTATTACCATTTTCGCCTCATTGCAAAAATAGACTCTGGAGAGTATATATTAAGGTCATCAAGGTACCGTCAGATGTCGAGCTTGAGCGAGAGAGTCTGTCTGGTGGCCAGACTGCCTACACAAATAGAAGCGTATGTAAGACGATGCACACGGTGCACTCAAGAAAGAAGCAATCGCCCTGAACCTTTCATCCCTACGATATTTCCAAACATACCTAAACAACGTGTCGGGATGGATCTCTTCCACTTGCAAAGGAAGAGGCATCTACTGGTTACGGACTCAAGGTAACCAGAGATGGCTCCTTTCAGTAGTTTGTCAGCGAGCTCAGTAATTAATCATCTGAAGTTCATCTTCGCAAGACATGGAACACCAGAGATTGTCTAAAGTGACAACGGACCTCAAATTCAACGACTAGTGAACTCAGAGTTGGCACTGTTTGCGCGAGACTGGAAGTTTCATCATCTGACATTCAGCCCCAAGCTTTCGCAGAACAATGCGCTTGTTGAAGCTGGCGTAAAGATAAGTAAGGCCAGCTGGAAAACAACACAACTGATGATGCCTATCAGGCACTGCACGCATATTGAGCAACGCCAACTGAGGAATGGCTTCAGCCCTGCAGAAGTTCTCATGGCGCGCCGCATTCGCATGTCCCTTCCACTGGCAAGCCATCTTCTGGAGCCGAAAACGCCCGATCACACAGAGCTCCGTGAATGGGAGGAAAATAACAACCTCACACAGAAAACCAACTTCGACAAGAAACGCGGTGCACGCCTCTTGAAGCCAATTGTGGGAGGGGAAAAATGTGGATCACTGACCAGAAGACCGACGGAATCGTGAAAAGAGCTGGAGGACCATTCCGGTCCTATATAGTAAAGACGCCTAGAGGGGAAGTGGGACGGAACAGATTCCACTTGATCCCAATGGCAATACCCGTAGGGGACGCCCAAGCAGCTAATGAAACCGTCAGCAATCAAGAAATGTCGTGCCCGGTGCCGTCGACATCCCAACCTCCAGTCACAAGAAGCGGGCGCGTAGTACGGCCCGCCTGAACCTATATATACAGAATAAAAGACAGAAAAATATAGAGGGGGAGATGTGGTATAATTCCTGGTGCTTAAGGGAAGAAAAAGAAAGAGTTACTCAGCTAACATGGCCGACTGTGCTTCCTTTCGACTCCGGCAACGAATACTAGAATAATTTGATTACTTGTAATTACTATCGTGGAAGTCTGGTTTTAATATAACCTACAGTTGCCGTTTTCTCAATAACAATTTTGAATTTAGACAATAATTAGCATGCCTGTTGAGAGATGGGCGAAATACTTAAAAAATGTATTGAAATATAAATAAAATAGATACTTCGACCAAAATATACTTAATCACAAATTCAATTACACTTAAAAATGTCTTAAATACAAGATAGAAATACAACGCGCATATTTGATCATCTTCAAATATCTTTTCAAATTAATTTTGTTCTCAGTGAGTGACATTTTAGACCTATTTTAACCCAGGTAAAAAAATGCAATGCCCAAATAAAGAGCGGAGTCTAAACATGCTAAAATCAAATATCTAGAAAGAACGTTGCAGCTCTATAAAGATCAAATTTGTTTGTCATGACATCATAAGAGGATGCAACATAAGGAAACACAATGTATGAAGTGTAAGATTGATTTAAAAGGCAACGTTGATGCATCAAAGTAATTTGGAAGGACATGTCATTAATTCGACCTGTTTAAAAAATTAAATCACACGACCAAAAAGGCAATAATAGTACTCATCACATTAATTCCCTTTCTATTCTTCCTTTTTTTTTCTTCTATGTTAATGCTGCGCAAAGCGCAAATGTTTCAGGCTCCTTGTGTACGACTGTCTTTGCGTAGAATGTCCACTATCACATTTGATCGCAAAAAGCAGTGCCCAAAATTGTATTCGGGGCTGTATTTGAAATACATGTATGTGAAATACTCAATTTTATGTATTTGAATACAGCTTACAAATACTTTCCCCAAGGTGTAATGAAATACGATATACAAAATACTCAGAGTAATAAAAATGCGTATTTAAAATACATTTTTGTTAAAATACAGCCCTTCTCGCAATCCTGAGTGTGCAAAAAAAAAAAAAATCGCCGGAGGATTAGTGGGTTTAATATTAGAGGCCTGGTGGGTTTAATATTAGAGCACATAATAGAACCCTCTCTAAAGTTACGTGCCGATTATTTGAAGGTCGGAACCACTGCACAATGGCGGAACAATCGACATCGTGGAACGTGCATGTCGTTCCATAAGATAGCGAAAGTCCGAGGGCGCCCAGCACCAGGAACCGACGAGCCAATCAAACAGTGACGAAAGTGCAATGTTACTGCGCTTATCACCATTTCTTGTGGGTTCTTTTGCGCTTCTAATCCGACCAAACGCACAAAAATGTGCCGCGATCGACGTTGCGGTTTTAGTTCGCCATTGTGCAGGGATTTCACATCTGCCAACTGAGGGCAGTCTTTGGAAAGGAGTCTATATTCCAACGAATTTTCGGGAAGACTCTCGAAATTTCATTTCTGAGACCCACTTTCACGAGAGGAGATAAAAAAAAATATTTTCGGGATTTTTTCATATGGCGTTTTATCCATCTGCATGCTTTCAAGCGATGGCATCGTGCGGTGCCACTCGGCACAAGCGAGCCAAACGTTGATCTGCACTCCAGCGTTCAATGCTCCATTTCACCTGAAGTCCGACCGCAGCCGATGCTATGCGGAGCGCAAGTATCGTCTGCTACTTTCACAGTTGTGGTGAAGCCAGAACGCCGAGCTCTGATCGCTCCGATTGAAGGACAGTGGGTAGACCTCAAAGCAAGTTGCCTTCAGGTCTACCCACTATCCTTCAATCAGAGCCAATCATAGCTGGGCGTTCTGACGTCACCACAACCACTGTAGAAGTAGCAGACGATACTTGCGCTCCAATACGATCCGACGGATGCCAATCAAGCCGTGCCGAAAGTGCATCGTCATGGCGCTCGTCGCCCTTGTGCGTTAAAGTTACTGTATAGGCTCCCTACGGTTCCTGTAGAGGCTCCCGTAGGGAGCCTATACAGGAGCTTTATTGTGTGTTTGTCGTATCCTAAACCAATTACGCACAGTGAATGTGCCGCGATCCTGCGCATTATTATTCTTTCTTTTGCGTGTGTTTGGCTCAGCCGTTGATAGGAAACCCCGACGAGGTAGAGGGACTCCGAGAGATAAACTGGCAGCTGAAAGTGACCCTCAGTTGGCCGTCGCCATGTTGCACATTTTTGACCACTAGGCACGTTACGTTATAGTTTTACGTCTAGATTTTAACGAACATATCGCGCACAAATAATTGCTTATTCATCTTTGATAACAGTCCGAAATGTGCGTTTACGACAGAAAACTCGGGCAGCTTCTCAATGCCTCTGCTAGATACCGTCAGCCGCGGTGCTGTATTTCGGGGTTTTATCGGAGCCAGACACTGATCTCTGGGGCTAACAGTATCGAAAAAATAGTTTCTCATGCTTTCTACAGCGATCGCAATACAAATCATAGCTCAGTTTTGAGTTAAAGCCACAGGATTTCGTACGGTCACGTGTCCAGTGGTCTAAATTGTGCAACATGGTGGCAGCCAAGTGGGGGTCACTTTTGCCTGGTGAACGGGAGACCAGTTTATCGCTCTAAGCCCCTCTACCTCGTTGCCTTTTACGCACAGCGATAGACGCTGACAGACGCTTGTAATTGGACCGGGGCTCGTGCATGATAGAACGCTAGAACGCAGCTTTCGTGGTCACGGCTTCTGAGCGCTGCAGAAGGTTTTAGGCGACGAATGCATAGAAGACGGATGAACACGAAAATGGACGCCGACGCGCAGCTTCCGTGTCCGTGTCTCACGGCATTGCAGACGACGATAGACGGCGGCTAAATAGCAGACGATGCCGGAGGCTGCCGCGTGTCTGCAAGTTCGCACGACTCATGCTCTGCTTCATACTTAGCGTGCAACGCTGTCAAAGCATACTGGCGCTGTGAGCGTGGGGCCTGAGCTCGCTTGATCGTCGGCAGACGCGTTCTCGCGCAAACAAAACCATAGATGAAGCCTACGCGCCCCGCCAGTAGCTCTGACAGCGTTGCACGCCAAGTGCGAAACAGAGTTATAGCAGGCGGTGTCAACGAGCTTTGAGTAAACTTAGAGCGGCAAACCAGCGGCCAGAAATGGCAGTTACGGTCTGCCGCCATCGTCGCCGCCGGCTACACTAGTGATCGCGTGACGCTACAGATGGCTGCGCCCAGCAGGGCAGATTGGCCAGATCGCGCTAGCAGACGGGCGTAGATGGGCACTTTGGGGCCGCAGTTCCAACCGTACCGAATAGAGTCCGAGCTATCTGGCGGATCAGTTCATCGCGACAAGACAGATACAGCAATGTTGACGCGGGTAGAATGCAACGGAGCGAGAGCCAATTCCAGGACTGAGCCAGAAAGTTGCGCTCGATTTACTGCGACGCAGACCGGTGAGCAGTGAGGCGGCGTACTTCCGGCATGGGGCGTATTGAGATAACGACCGGAAGTACACCGCCTCACACTCTTCTGCACCGGTGCAGGAGGTGCAGCAAATCGAACGCAGCTTCTATCTCACTCTCAGTGAAGTCCTCGTACCCGTTGCGTTCGAAAACCTACCCGCGTCCAGCATTGCTGTATTCTGTCTTGTCACGTGACTTGATCCGCCGGACTAACTCGGCTCCATTCGAGTACGATTGGAACGCAGCCCCAGAGTGCCCATCTCGCCCATCTGCAGACTGCGATCTGGCCAATCTGATCTGGCCCACCTTGAGCGCAGCCATCTGGCGTCACGTGATCACTAATGTGGCAAACAAGCAAGATGGCGGCAACCGGGGAGGGGGGTGCCATTTCCGTTGCAGGCAGTGGGTTCCGGCTTACCGGGCTCTAACGTAAAGGCCGGTTCAGGTCGGTAGCGCAGGCGAGGCGTTTGACTGCAGAGGCGGCGAGAACCGAAAGCGAGTCATCATACGACCGTGCCGTATGCAGCGGGAATCCGGGGAGCAGCAGGCAGTCGCAGGTAATCTGGCTGAATCTTTCTTGGCACGTGATATGGGCGAGCAGTGGATGTCCTGATGTCTCGCCGCCGCAACGTCAGTCAAACGCAGTCAAACGCACCAGTGTGAACCGGGCTTCAAGCTCGTTGAACGGTGTTGTTGCCGGTTCAGCCACACTCTGCAGCTTGAGTGCGTTTGACTCCGTTACGGCGAGAACCGAAAGCGAGTCACCGGCACATCTGTGCTTCGTAGCGAAGCGTGGAATCCAATTCAAGGAATCTTCTTGGCACGCGATATAAGAAGCAGGGATGTCCTGTGTCTCGCTGCCGCAACGCAGTCAAACGCAGTCAAACGCAACTGCGTGAACCGGGCTTCAAGCCGTTGAACGGCGCTGGCCGGTTCAGACACTTGTGGCTGAGCGCGTTTGACTCCGCTGCGGCGAGGAACCGAAAGCGAGTCACCGGCACATCTGTGCTTCGTATGAAGCGTGGAATCCAATCTAAGCGAATCTTCTTTGGCACGCGATATAAGAAGCAGGGATGTCCTGGTGTCTCGCTGCCGCAACGCAGTCAAACGCAGTCAAACGCAACTGTGTGAACCGGGCTTTAGACTTCCAGACTATACTGCTCTCAGCGCAGTGCGGACGCAGCCGCATGATACAAGCGCGAGCTCTGGGCTTCCTTCAGCGTCCATGCAAAGCACGTGCGCTCGTGCTGTGCAAACATTGTTCAGGGCCACACGCTCACGTGCTTGTTCGGGCATCGGCTGCGTCTAGACTTCCAGCCGAAACGATGTATAGACGCACCGGATGACGCGAAAGTGAGACACTACGCTTGTTAGCCTGTTCGGTACGAGCAGTTAAGCTTAGTTTACTAGCAATGGGTGGAGCCACAGATCTATGGGCAGGGCTTAGAGCGGGCTGTGACCTCTATTTAAATTGTGGTGTTACGGCGTGAATACGGCACCGTAAAAAACCTTTTGTTTTTTTCGTGAAAAGATTGTTTTAAGAAATACATGTTTCATCTATGCCCTTTAAAATAAATATGTTACTTGCGGTGTCCTTTTAGCGCGAAACGGAGTACACTACACGCAACATCAATCTCAGCGAAGTACGCGCTCTTGGTTATGAGTTATAACCGACAGAAAAAAAGCGTAACCTAAATGAAAAAGAACAGCTCCCAAGAGAGAAAAGAGCATTAAAAAAGAAATAAAAACTCTCATCCCTGGCCGTGCGCTTTTGTTCCTCGAATATCGAGGGTTATACGGCTGGGTCTCCTAACCAAAATGATTACAACTCAAGCGTGGAATTGACTGCGACTACCCTAGAAGGACTCGAGAGAAGATATTGAGGACGACATACGGAGACTAGATATAATCTCCTGCCACTCTAGTCTTGATATTCCAAATAACGTTATTTATCTGGTCGCGGATTTAAAATAACGTTATTTCTCACTTCTATTAAAAAAAACACGTTTGTTAGAAGGAGTTGGCGATGCCTATGTCGTTGTTCACCCGGTTCGTTTTTCCCCACCGCTTTTCTTTTTCCTCTTTCTTCTTCTTCCATGTTGAAATATTATTTTCCCTTTCTGCTGGTTTGCGCGGTCCATCTCGGCGAGAGTGGTGCTGCGCGCTCGGCCCCCGAAAATGAAAGCCGCCGTTAAACGAGGCGAGACGGCTACAATGGCGGGAATATCCTTTTTTTTTTTCTTGCTCAGTGTCATAATTCATTCAATGCGGAACCCTGAAACATTCTGCTCGCGTGTATCCCCTTGTTCTCTGCTTTCAGCGAAAACGAAATAAATGAGGTTCGCTAAAAAAAGATTAAATAAAAGAAAGAAAGGCTCTGGTCCACGCGAAAATCTCATCTCATTGTGCCCTGGGCGCCCTTCGCATATTTTTCTGTGCGTGTCTCTGATTTTGTCTATATCGTGTTATGCAGTTCCTCCGTCTCCTGATGTCGACATTTGTGTTCCTCTACAGCCATTTTCTGCTGTCTTGGCATGACCTCACTCCATGCATAAAGCAAGTGGCGCTATTTTTGTTTCGTTTTTTTGTCCGTAGTAGAGTATGTTTCGATTCTGAACTCTTTTTTGATGTAACTTGCGTCGCGACTAGATTTCTTCTTGTAATCTAAGGTCGCTAAGGCTTTGACTGCTTTCTTCGCCATGTATTAGCCGCCGTGATCTACGGGCCGTTCATCGAAAGATAATTCGTAGCAGGTCAATTGGCAGCAGGGCAGCTCGCAATTTGTGGACAGTTCGTCAGACTATTGAAATAACTTTGTTTTTCCGTGCCATTTTTCTGGCTGCCGAGCTTATTGCCCCCATACGAAAAACCCCGGGTGAGGCTCTATGGACACAAATGTTTAGAGACTTCTAGAATAGATGGTTGAATAGCCGTTACTTTCCCAATAGCCGCTGTCTTGTTCCCTGGGACTCCAACGCAATCCGAGTACCAGACGGGAGTCTCGGCAACTAGTCTGTAGACGGCGGCAAATATGCGAGTTTGTCAAAACGAATTTATTTCGAAATGGTAATATCTATCCTATAGATACATCTACTTATAGGGAAACGGTCGCGGCGCCCACCTCAAGGATGTCTTGATTGACGTCTTGGAAGAGTGTAGAAGCGCCTTCAATTTCTTGAAGGCGCTTGTACCAGGCTCTGGCTTCTTCGTCTGCCTTTTCCGAAACGATTCTTGCTTGCGGCTTGACTTAACCTAATTTCGGGCTAGTGCCTGCTCTTTCTTAAGCGACTCCTGGAACATCCAAATATTCGGTGATGTACAACCGACGTTGCTCCGCAAAGTTACATTTGTACCATTTATATACTCATCAATTGAATATATAAGCAAGAATTGGAGTGGAAAAGAAACGCCCCCCCCCCCCCCCCCACACACACACACACACAGTGTCTCATCGTTCCCGGGAAATCTGCTCGGGTGTCAAGCCATAGACGGAACAAAGTTTGGACAAAAACTTGGCCGAGCAGGTGCCATTGACCGGAACGATTCGTACTCCGGATTGTGTTCGAGCTCCGGGAAATGAGACAGCATTTGTTGCGGAAGTAACATCGAGTCCACTAGCTATGATTAGAAACTCCCAACATTTGTGTCAATAGGCCTCAGCGGAGGTTTTCTCATCTTGAGAGTAATATTTTCGGCACTCATAAATATGGCTCGGAGAAAAAAGTTCTTGCACCAGTCTGACGAACTGTAACCACGGCAGCTTCTCTATGACGAAACGCCCTATGTGACGAATCGCTCTGCTACCAATTCACCTGCTACGAATTGTCCTTTCGACGAACAGTCCTACAGCCCTTATCCGCATTGAGGCATTCAAGGCCGTTTCATAGAGCGTGTTTTTTTGGGGAAAACTGTCCGTGCGTATGAGCGTGCAGGTCAACACCAGTGAGACAATAAGGCCACTTGAATAAACTTATGACGTCACCTAATGAGGTCAACGGGACACGAGTGCTACGTTAGCGTTTGGCTGTGACTCCGCTTTTCTGACTAGTCTCTTGGACAAGTGCTGCGTCAGCGTTGGCCTTCATTAAGTGATGTAAAAAATTCGACACGCCCGCGAGCGCTCGCCCCGAAGCCACAAAAGTATTACATTGCTCTTTGGGCAGCCTCCCCCGGATATTTCTGACCTGTAACATGAAATGGATGCGATACGCGGGAGAGTCATAAATGGAGAAAAATTAAAGGACGAAATTTCGGATGTGCTCCAAGAATAATGGAACCGGGCACCACACGATCTTGAGCCTGACGTGCATGCAATGAGCTAAGAAAGAAACTTACGAAGCGAAAGTTTTATGTTTTGTTTCTTCTTCACTTTTATTGCGCTCATGCACGAACCGGCTGACACGGCGTTCAATGAATGTGCCGCAGTCTTCACAATGCAGCGCTAGAGGGAGGAACGGGTTGAAGTGTTGAACAAAAGCGGCGACATGCTCAGGACGACGATATCTATGGAGTGGAAAATGTATTGAAATGTGATGCCTCGTTGCCCACTAGAAGGGTCGTCGTAATTTAATTTAGCGGGAATAACTTTCATAGAAAACCAGCAACGCTATTACATTTCGAAATAGACCGCGGCGAAGCACCGCAGAGACAGCCCTGTAATTTTTTTTTTGCCTTCTGTCTCACACATTTTTGGAATTTCAGACGTCAGGCTTCGTTCGTTTTGGACCAGGTTCAAATGTTTGAGCCTGGCGCCTGAAATTTGTTCTCGTAATAATAGCCCTACTCTATGTGGAGGGACCTGTCTTGGCCACTTTTTGACCGAACGTTTCTAATGTACGGATCTGGCCTTGCAGTGGATCATGTTTTGTATGTAACGTAGCACTGATCAGCGAAAAAAAGGTTGCACAAGCTTGCTTGCGTCAAGACTTCCGGCGGTTTTGCGTACACGCCGATTCGCCGTTCTTTTCAACCAGATCTTTGTTTAGGAGGCCGAGGCCCGAACCTAAATGTTTCACAAGGTATAATATTCTCTACGTTTCCTCTTCTCCCAACTGGAGTGTGGAACACAGGAACAAGAAAAGAACTACCGAAAGGAAACATGCATTCCCGTTGTGCTAGTTTGAAATGTGGTGCCTGGAACGGGTCCCCGACTTATGCGTTTACCGCGTCTTAAAAAGGGGTTCCTCAATTTTCGCCTAATGACGTCCTACAAGTGTCCTGCTGTCGCCGGCCGCGACCCTAGCGGTGTCCAAAAGCGGTGGCGGATGGGGCAGATGCCTGTCCTGCTGCAGGCTTGTCCTCTAGCTTGACATTCCACGGGAGCTTCAACAGCCAGGAGATGGGACGCCGCAATGACAGCGACACTCGCGTTCGCCCGTTCTTTTTTAAGGGCGAAGCTCCTTACAGAGTTAGCATGTCCGTATGTAGCTCAGCGTCCGGTGCTCGCGCTCCTGCTCATGAGCTCACGTGCTCGTGTAGGGCAAAAAAAAAAGGATGAAAAAAAAGATAAAAAAGATGAAAAAAAAAATCTGTTTGCGCAGTCGGCAAGATTTGAACCTGTGCGGGGAGACCCCAATGGATTTCTAGTCCATCGGCTTAACCACTCGGCCACGACTGCGGGACGAGTAGGGAGCTCTGAGACGTGGTAGGAACTCAAGAGTTGGGGATGTCATGGATGAAACGTTGCACTGTAGCCGCTCAACGTCTATACAGGAGAGGGCGCTGCGGTCAAATGCGTATATAATCGCGTTAAACTTTGCATGCATTGGCTGAACGTTTAGAGACGAGAGGACGCTGTGGTCAAATGCTCAAATGCGTATATAACCACGTTCCATACCACACATTCTCTTTCTGACTATGGATGAAAACGAACGAAAGGCTCCGCATGCTGCGGCTCAGAGTCTACGCAGACAAGCACCACCAGAGCTTCGCCCCAATCAACATCATTCACCACGTGGAGATGCGGTCAATTTTTTTCCGGGACTTCGAGCTCCAAGCGCCTAAGGATTGCGACATTCAACAGGGTGACACGCCGTGTTCTGCAACGTCATTTGTTGCCACTTAGTGACCATTTTTCATGTATGGAAGGGATAGGACGCCAAACACACCTGTCCAAGACCCGTTGCAGCACCCTACTTTGGATGGAAGATCAAACATTTGAGAGAAGAAGAGAGAAAGTAGACATGTCTGGGAAGAAGAAAGTAAGCCAACATGAAGAGCCAAAGTGGACGTTCGATTTTCAGGACCTGCGAGAGTCCGACGAAAGTTGCCCCATAGCTTTGCGCAATAGAAGTCCGGGGGCAGCGGAGAAAGCGCTAACGACCACTTGGAGTTCGTACAGGAGGTACAGGGGGAACCTGAGAGACTTCAGAGACGGACACTCCAATTTTCAGCCCGTCAGAGTCTTAACAGAATAGATAATGGAGCGAGTTGGTACGTATTCATCTTGAAATAGCGCGGCTAGATACGAACGAAGAGAGCGGGACTGGACAACGCGAACGCTGGGGAGTAATAGTCTCACGGCTAATTAGCCTAGACTCTATGTGAGTGAATGGACGCAAAAATGAAGAAACTGAAGCCGAAAACACTGGGTGCATGAAGAAGCAAGTTACCGGCTTCAAAAGGAGTAGCAGAAACATCGCAACGATCTTTGCGTATTTGGCCTAATCTCCGAATTCGTTGATATTGAAGTCTCGCTAAGAGGTTCTAGCTTTTTTATTTCTTTCGTGTGTCTACGCCCAAAGTCTTGTCATATTCGTAGCTCATGCATACGCAATGCGCCTAATTATCCACACTTTTCTTGTCTTCTCCGCTTAGTGTACCATGCGTAATAATGTCTATATTTCTTGTTCCTTGAAGGCATTTGCTGCAAGGAGCTGTCCTTTAAAACTCATTTGCCTTCACATTTGTGCGTTGACTAATTATTTGCGTCACAGAAATGGCTCTAATTTTCTTCAGTCTTCTCGGTAGTGCGGATACCGTATTACTACATGTTTAAGTTGGCTATGCAGACCAAAGACGCCATATTGTTTTATTCATGGGTGTGTAAATGAGCCGAAATTCTGCTGGTAGAAGAAACCTTCTACCAGTTTGTACTATTCGCGCCTCCAGCTCGTTCCTCGCCCTCTGGTGGCGGAAACGGGAAGCGCTCTAGTGAGTGTCCCCCGGTTTTTCTGCGCAGCGGGCACGGCGGAACTGCTCGCGATCATGGCTCGCGAACAGTCGTTTCTGAATGCAAACAACACTTTTCATTGTCCCGATGGAGTGCTGCAGCCGTCATGGGATTGTACCTTACTAGAGAGATTTAGTATTGCGCACAGAAACAAACGCAAGTGCTGTGCGTTTGCGTTAGAGTTGCGTGCTCCACGCTGCACATGCGCGTGGTTGCCATCCGTCAATCCAAGACCGCAATGTTATGCTCCACGCACGCGCAGTGTGGAGCACCCAACGCTAACGGAAACTGAAAGTGCTTGCGTTCGCTCGTATATGCAATACTAAAATTCGCTACCGTTTCATCGGTTCTTCAACGCCAACGAAATGTATTGCATTGAGCAGACGTGCAAGCTGGTGGGCGCTCCTTCGAACTGAAAAGGCTGAAATTGGCAAAACGGCGGCGCGTAAAAAATAAAGAAAATACGTTTTCTGGGTAGTTCTGTAATTAAAACAACAACAACGGAATCCATTTTTTCGTAATTTGAGGCATTTGGTCCGGAAGGATCGGCGGTGAAGTTTGCCAAAAGTCGCGACACTGATATCACCATATGTTTGACCCATAATTAATGCTTTTTTACGTTAATTTCTCTGACTAGCTAGAATGTTTGGACTATTTTTATTTTATAACTTGTTAATTGAGAATGCAGCAATTTGCACCAGTGATGATAATTTGCCAACTTTGGATTGTCATATTTGTTCACGCGTTTGAAATTAGATCGTAAGCAACAAATTATATTAATTTTCCAAACTAATTAATAAAATATCTTAATTGTAGTATTATTAATACAATTCGCAGTAATGCAGGCCCCAAAAGACGCCAAAATCACGAAAATACGCCATTTAACCATAATAGTCTTTACAGAAAGATTTCACTTTGATTTCTTTTTAGCACATGAAAAACGTTTATAGACATAAATACTTGATGTAATATAAAGCCCTATGCGTCACGCGTTGCCTTAAAACACACACGCACACGCACACACACGCACACACACACACACACACGCACACGCACACACACACACACACACACACACACACACACACACACACACACACACACACACACACACACACTCTGTTATCTCCGACTTATCTGTTCTTTTTTTGGGGTGGGGTGGGTTGTCGTGAGAGGAGCATTTCTAAATTGAAACGTTTTGTGACCATATTTTAAACTCATCCCCCGTGGTGATATTTTGTAAAATTTGGATTGATTCTGTTATTATTGTGCTGGGAATAATGCTAAAGTGATTAAAGATCTAACTGCCCAAAAACTCATTAAAGGACCCGAACGCAGGTTATTATTTCACATGACCTTTATCCGAGTAAAAACAGGCTGCAAGAACACACAAATATCAGCGCTGATTTTACAACAAATACACTTTTCTGTTACCTCTAAGGTGTATGGAAGACCCTGTTTTTGAAGGTACACTGAACTCTCCAAAATATTTTTAAGTTCCTGGATCTTGAATCGTGCACGTCACAAAATAAAGTTTCCGCGAATAATATTTTTAGCATAATAATTACGCTGTGAGGCACATCTTGAGGTAGGAGAGAAACCGAAATGAACACATATAACTGAGAAATTAAATCCAAAATGGAAGTTAGTTTCGGTTTCGTTCCTGAATTAAAACGTGCCTCCCTGCGTAAATATTACGGTAAACACCGATTTTGTTTTCAGAATAAAGAGGTGACCTGCGCATTTAACAACTTAACTTCCTCGAATAAGCGGGAATAACTTCTGTCGTTCAGTAAAGCCGGTACACTAGACAGGGCTCAGAAACTGGTACACGAGCACGCATCTCCGACCCTCACTATAAACGCCATTTCGGAAAACAGAGCGGCGCCACCTATAGAGATCTGGAGTCGCGGATATTGTTACGTCGGTGTAGCACGTGGTACCTGCAGAGATGAGCTTTGCACCAGCCCGTTTGGGAATATAGAATAAAGAACACCATATCTCCAGCGTATAAGCACAAGATGCATAAAAATGGAACCAGCGCCACTTAGAATATTGCGACTAACAAAAAAGAGGAATGGTAAGTGTTACAAAACTGCACAGAGCTTACATTACGAGGAGTTGAACTCTATTGAATACTAAATGCACAGATTGCTAAAAAATGACGGACCCAAAATAACCATCATATATATATACGAGGGACGTTCAGAAAGTTCGTATCATTGTCCTGAAGGAATAGAGATTCAGCAATCAAACTCGAGTAGGAGCTAAGATTTTCTCTACATGTTTGCCACCAAAAGGTATGCCCACTTTTTCCAGCGATGGACCACATGCCGGAGGCCATTTTATAGAACTCCTCGTTTTGAGTGTTCAGAAATCGCTACACTTCAGCAATCACTTGGTCGTCGTCATTGAAATGCTTTCCTCTTATTTGGCCACACTGGGGACGTCTGCGCCATTTAACCGAAGTGTCATAAACTGGGGCGTTATCCCCGAGCAACGCTCACAAATTGGAATGAATATCCTTGGCACTGTTTCCCTTCAAATGAAAAAACCGATCACTGCTTGTGCTTGGCACCGACGGGCGGTGCCAGTTTTGTTTCGACACTCGTAGCTAGGGTGTTCTACCGTAGCGACCGCAGCGGCGTTCAGCGCTACTATAGCTATGCGACTTCTCCCACCGATGGAGAACGTTGCGAGGGCAAAACGGTAGTACGTTGTTTTTAAGCAACAACGACGAAGGAGTAGGAAGGCGTCACTGGACCTGAGTTGCAGCGCCGCGCCAGGAATGTCTCTCAATCGTCATAGAAAAACATTTTTTTTTTCGTATTGAAAACGCGTTTGCGCGTGCTCATATCTCATCAACTGTTTTCTATAAATGCATGACATTTATATAATTGTATAGTTGTGTGTAAAGTAAGTAATATCGAATGAGAAAGTTCAACCGTGTAATACAAATATCTTATAAAACAAAAAACAGGCCGGTGACTTTCGCAAACAATTGGTCATGATGCTGACTTTGAGGTTTTCTTATAAAGTACACGCAACGTAATGAACAACTAATATAATTTTGGACACCCTACCTGCCACCAGACAACACTTCTAAAATTTGATTGATTTCCTTAATTCTGAGCTTAAGACTAGCGTACCAAAAGCTTTACGTACGCAAAGAAATTGCGTCGGCGCCATCCGCCTATCTAAAAGGTAGTATGGGCTTGCCGCACGCAATATGGCGACGGCGTTTTTTTTTGTTTCTTTTTGCGTACGCAAAGCTTTTGTGTACGTTGTTCTAAAACTTTGTTATGTTATTACCGAAGTTATATACTGAGAAACATGACTGGTGCGCGTAAATGCGAATACCCCTTATAATCTACAAGGTTTTGTGTTCAGAGATAATTTTGTTTTTCTCAAACACTTTGGACTCGTATATGCTATAAATTAGACTTTTTGCCTATGAATATGTAAATATAATTAGAAGTTATGCAAAACCACTCTTTGCTCGATCCTATATGAAATCATTCAACACTATAATATATCATGATACCGTGGCTTCACCCTCGCCACTATTAAAAAAAACTACTTAATAAAACTGCCATCGAACCTTGGAAAGGTAGTACACTCAACATATGTTCAACTAAGTACAACACCCCAGTGACGTAGCCGCGGGCGGGGAGGCTTAGTGAGTTGGACCTTCGCCGATTTTCCTCTTTCCTTCTCTCCCTCCCCCAAAAAATATTCCTCGCCGCTGGAATACTTAAAGGACCGAACACTTGCCGACAATCCGTTTTCAAAAACACAAAAAACCACTACGCTTAAAAAAAGTAGAAAGCCGTTTACAACTCCCTGTAACGCCGAATTAGAGCGCAGCTCTTGAGGAGGAGGAGGGGGAGGGAACGGAGGGGGGGGGGGGGGGCGAAGTGACCACTCGGGGGAAGGGGGAAGGGGGTCATATGGCCTTAGGGGGGTCACTTGACGTCACTGATGACGTCATCAATGATGATGACAATGACGATGCGGATGCCGATGACGTCATCAGTGACGTCACTGATGACGTCAACGGCATCCGCATCGTCATCATCATCACGTAACCTCCGGGGACCACGTGACCTGGGGGACCACGTGACCTGGGGTTCACGTGACCTCGGGGGGAGGTCACGTGACCTCGGGCGGTTACGCCGATGGCGACGGCGACGGCGACGCCGACACCGACGCCGACGCCGGCGCCGATCAAGCCCGGAAACAAGCGCCTAAGAGCTGCGCCTAAAAAAAAAAAAGAACGTGTTTTGATACGACAGGTTACGGACTGTGCGGTATGCGGTGCTCGAACACCACTGGTCGTTAAAGAGATAAACCCCGTAAAGGCAGTTGACTGCAACAGAGGCCTGGGCCCTGGTAAAGCGCCTAGCTTGAATTTAGTCGAAATAATGCAATATGATGAAAATAAACCCTGGAGAAGGGAACAAGAGGGACAAAGGTCAAACACAAATCTCCAAACACAGCTAGGTGACTGGTGCGCGACCGAGAAAATCCGCACTGGTCCAGGTACCGAACCTGGGACCTCTTCTTTACAGGTGGAGTGCTCTACCAACTGAGCTAACCAGGGGTTAGACGTCAGTAGAGCAAACGGGTTTTATCAGCTGCCAGCAGTCTAACACCAACAAGGGTGAAGCTTGCAAATTAAGGTTATGAATATAATGCAATTAAATGCAAAGATGCAAGCGAAGCAGGACATTTTCATGTTTTTCTATTTTCGTCACTCTTGTCCAGCTCGCTTGCACCTTTGCATTTAATTGCATTATAATAAAAATGCAATATGTTTTTGCATGTGTGGAATTCTCAATTGTCACAAATCCATGAGATATTGTAAAAAAAGAGAAAGAAATGGCGATGATCTTTTTATTTGCGACACAAGAACTATATGTACTTCTGACATTTTCAATAAGAAACAATCCGGTTGCAATACAAAAGACACAACAGCAGACGGTTAAATTTCTTGTTAAAGTGGCACAAGGATGACACACTCCGCTCAAAACGTTTCAGTTTAATGTCGTGTAATTCAAACTGTCTTAAAAATTTGCCAAAAAATGCCTCAATAGCAATGAGTTGCTCAAGTTTGTCATTTTTAATGTTTCTTCAAGAATATACTCAAATAAAACAAAATTGGCTTAATTCTTGTAGACCAGTTTGCGTGAGTTATACACAGTATATATAGATAAAAAAAAGAATGTCCGGTGTAAAAAGTCGTATTCATTTGTCATTCGAGTGGACCTCAAAGTTCCGTGAACACACAATTGCCGGGAAAAGTCGTCGTCTCCACCTCCTCTTAGACGCTATTTTTCTTTCTCGCGAAGAGAATGAAATTTGTTGCAAAAATAAGGACAGTTCCGTTGTGTGAAAAGTCTTTGCTACTTCATATAAAATTAATATTATATGATATATATATCTATAAAATATATAATGAATATCATATAAAAATTGTATGGGGCAGTAGCCGATATTAAGAGCGACGAAAGAGTCACAAAACAAGGTAAGTGAAGTTATCCGAGAAAGATGTACACACTAAACATCGTAACACCCTTATGGGTGTAAATGACTTGTCCTCTAACTAACACCCTTATGGGTGTAGCAAAACGCCCTAAGAAAAGGGCGTTATTCCGAACACCCTTAAAATAGGGTGTGATTCCACTGTACACCTTTTTTTAGGGTGTTACGACTGCGCAGTACGCCCTCTGAATTGGGTGTACCAACGCCAGAAAGCAAAATAAAAAAAGACGCGATGACCAACACCCATAAAGTAGGGTGTAATAACCCAAAAGAGTGCACGAAAAAATGACTGCAAAGGAGTCGAAACATGCCTGGTTCACTTTTTATTTTTCGATCAAGGTTCTACCAGGTTCTACTAAATTATCTATAGACGATTGCAAGCACGTCACCTGGCCGCAGCCATGCCTCTGCTTATGCGGGCAAGTGCGTACAGTTACAAGCTTGCAAAAGGCAAAGCTACGTTCACGCGCACGTCATTAAACTTGGCGGGCAAGACTGAAAGAAATAGTTCCCCTTTATCCTCGCAATTTCACCACGACCAAAACGCTTCTGAACCAGTGGCGGTCCGTGCGTGTAAGGTTATGAACATTCCAACCGGATATTGTTTCATAACCCCTTTAAGTTATACAACCGAAGGCCCTAGTTTAATCTCCAACTTTACTTTTCTTGCAACATTTATGCTTTCTAGCACTGGTGACGTGGACAAAACTGGCAGGCTTGCAAAGACAGAACGACCTGGAGTTGCTTGGGACGGAAGCGGCAGTTCATGTTTGTAACAGTAAAATGTTCTATTGAGACGGAAGCGGGACTACTATCAGAAGCATGCTTGCAGAGTACTTACAAATAAAAGAGTGATCTCATGTAATCCGTGAGAGATGCATAATCCGATTCGGGCAGCACAGAACAATCCACAAACACAATGTCGAGGATGAAGGCGGTCGCTCACATTCAACGGAAGTTTCGTGGTCGCTGATGAACAGCTCTCTGTCGTGATAGATGGGTAATCCGATTCGGGCAGCACAAAACAATGGAAACACAATGTCGAGGTTGAAGGCGGTCGTTCACATTCAGCGGAAGTCTCGCGACCGCCGATGAGCAGTTCTTTGTCGAAACGCGTCCAACAAACACAGCACAATAATTCCATGAACTCCGACGAAATAAACCACCATTACCAAAAAGTTAGTATGAACGTATTCCGGCCGTTCAAGACGAAAAATCACGGCTGCGACTGCAACGCACGAAAAACAGTAGAACACTGACGCCTGACGGGCGCTTTTTAGAAACCGGACCTACGTGGTCCCTACAACTCACCAAAATAACTTGGCATACGGCAAGGACTACGGCCCCGGTGAGCCCATCAGCGCGCAAGAGCGAGTCACGTGACAAATTTTCGTCCAAGCGTTTTTTTCCTACGGAGAGCGGTCACGTGTTTCGCGCCGCCCCTCTGATTTGATAGAAGCGGCCTTCGCACTCGTTCACAGCCACAGGACGACACAGAAGAAGGTGTGGAGGCTTATCAGAAGACGAGGTCAAAGGGGGTTGGACAAAGCAGTTAATCTCCCTCTGCTTCTTTGTATGACCACCTGCACTGCCCGGGGAGGGTCGCGAAATGGGACTCGTCTGGAATTGCTTTGCGTAGTACAACCTTGAGCGCATCAAACTGTCACTCATCTAGAAGGGCATGCTCTGGTGCGGACCCCGAGAACACAAAATAAATAAAAAAAAAACAAATTCGAAAGCCGTCGAAGTAAGGGACAAAGCTAAGACGCTGAGAGCATGAAACAAAAAGAGACGCGGCTTCACGTATAACAAAAAACAACAACAAAAAAAACGTCGGGACGCTAGATATTTTGGTGTCATTACGCAGATATAAGTGTCGTGAACCCTAGCGGGGGTGTCATGAATACGGCACTTTCGATGGTCTTGCGACATTGTTTCTTCAGAAGTGCACACAAAAATAAAATCTCAGTGAAGGTGCTATAAGTAGTGCGTAACCCAGTCAGGTGAGTTTGTAATACCCGAAATGAAGGCGCCACAGTTTGTTCGAGGCTTTATCGCAGGAGGTCTTTCTCGGCTTAAAAGTAAGCAGATTCCGTTTTGCTCAATCTTGTTTTGTTTTGTGGTTTAACGTCGGATTTTAGGCAGACAAGAAATAAAAATACCTCGCCGGCATAGCCAATTCACGCAGGACACTCTTGACACTCAACCAAAAACGGCGCCGCGTACGGTATGTCAGGATGGCGTCGGCGCGACCCATCCCATTTTTCACAAATATTGGCCAGACCAAAATGGTATCGGCACAATCTTTCCGATATAATTCCATAACGGCACAATACTGTGTGCTGCCTCGGTTGTATATTTATACGTCTTCGTTAATTTTTGCTAGCGGAGATTATTTATTTAAAATCAAAGTTGAACTGATAAAACTGATGCACGCGCGACACGTAATTTTCGGCTCGTGTCGGACGGAGAGTTCAATCGGAGTTGCAAATCTATTTTCTAGAACGTCGTAATTATACGCCACTTCATGTGGCGATTAATTATACTCGATGCTTGTACCGCCGTACATCAGCAACAGCTTCACCAAAGCAATAGACATGAACGGCTATGAAATCATAGGTGAATTTGACAGCATCAGCATTACACCCCTTTCACACCGTGTGACTGAAGGGCGTAAAATTCGCCCATACACCCTTTTTACACGATTCTGGACACGATTGCTACAAGTAGGGCGTAAAAAGGGCGTGTAATGGGTGCAAGACGTCAGCACACCCTTTTTACACCTACCGATATTCAGAAATCGTGTAAAAATGGTGTAAAACGGGTGTTTTCCCTAACTTACACCCTTCTTACACCATTTTTACACGCTTATGGGTGTTACAATGTTTAGTGTGTGCGACGACAACGATAGCACCGAGCAAGCTACAGAGAAGGGCACTCCGAACGCAACGTTGCTCAGACGACCCTATCCAAGACGATCCACTCCCGACCGGCTTGCTTGCTGAATGGAATATGCCCACGCGACTTTTGTAAACCGTTCCCGTACGAATAATTTGAACCCTAACCTCTATTTTCGGGTAAGAAAGCCAATGTTTCCTCTCGTCGTCCCCTTGTTTTCAGATGCAACGGTGGCGAAAGCTTCCGTTGAAAAGAGACACTCATCGAGTCTATCTGTTTTTGTGTGTTATTATAGTCTTATAAAGCTCAAACAATCTCAACATGGATTGCCTTCGCAACATGGAGTATACATACACGTTTTTGTAGTAGGTTACGCTTATTCCTACATGACTGTACGCCAACACAGGTCGAGTTGGAGCGGTTTTGTTTTGGGAGCTACTTAATTCCAATCCAATCTCCCTCTGCCGAGCGTCACGGCAGCAGCGAGTTGCGATTGTCTAGTGGCCCAGCGGTTCATAAAATGGGTTGTAAAAGATCGGGTCTAGGCCAACTCGTCGAAAGCCAGCTCGTCGACGGCCAACTCGTCGGCGGCCCATTCGTCGAATAGGCCGATTCGTCATAGGGCAACTCGTCGAAGGAAAACTCATCGAAGAGGCCAACTGGTCGCCGCTTTTTTAAAGCCAAATATATAATGTTTTTACTTAAATTTTTAAAGCGAATGCTGCCCTATAATAATCCGTGTTCTGTCTTTTATGTGTAACCCGTATGGAAATCTTATATCTGGGCCATATCTGGCCATATCAAACATTATATGATTATATACGGCGTATATACAGACTTATCTGGCGTATATACAGACTGATATGGCGTATATACAGACTTATCTGGCGTATATACAGGCTTATCTGGCGTATATACAGCCTGATATGGCGTATATACAGACTTATCTGGCGTATACACAGCCTTATCTGGCGTATATACAGCTTTATCTGGCGGCCGGTTTTCAACATATTAAAAAGTTAAAAAAGCTATAAATTTACTTTGTTAGCAAAATGTGAATGACTCATTGTTCGCAATCTAAATATTAGCACAAATAATCCCGAACTTCAGCTTTGGCAAGCTTAAGTTCGAGATTATTTGTGCTAATTTTCACGAGGATTTCAATGTAGACTTAATTATTTTGAAGCGTTAACATTACGCCGGATTAGACAATTTGCTAAATCTCCCAAGCACCTCGGCCCGTACTCGAGGAATCATGGGGACGGTGTTTCTTCAGCTGCCTAGTGATCGGAAATTTCGACCAATTCTATGGTTACACAGTTTTGAGTGTAATTCGGAGTCACCCTGAACAAGTGTGGTATTGAACCCAAGTACCTGTCATATCACTTTTAACATTTTTCGCCAATGTCAGTACTGTGCATTCTGTTCAACCTTCAACCTGGATGAGCTGCAGACATATCTCTTACATTATTATCATTCTCGTACAGCTTCAAAGACGCTGATATTAAGTTAGAAACGCTAAAAATTCTAGAAACAGCTCCGCTGAATCCGAGCTAAATCCCGGTTTTGGTTGTTGTGATTTCTCGGCTTTTAAGTAATTCCTGCTAAAACAACAATCACGAGAATGATAATATTGTAAGAGATTTCGGCACCTCAGCCTGGTTGAAGGTTGGACAGAATGCACAGTATCATAAACGCTGCCATTGACGAGAAATTTTAAAAGTGATATGACAGGTCCTTGAGCTTTATGGGACGCTTGTTCAGGGTGACTACGAATTACACTCGAAACTGTGTAACCATGGAATTGGTCAAAACTAGTGATCACTAGGGAGCTGAAGGATCACCGTTCCTATAATTCCTCGAGTGCGGGCCGGGGCACTTGGGAGAATTGTAGATAATAAAAAGATATAAAGTGCTGATTTCAGGCTTGTGTCCTTTTGATATGCCTGGCCAGATCTGGAATTTCCTTACTTAGCCAGATCTGGGATTTCCATACCTGGCCAGGGATATCAGGCTATATCTGGCATTATGAGGCTATATCTGGCAGATATACCATATCAGGTTATATGTGGCCAATTTTTGATATGGCCATATCTGAAATCTTCAGATCTGGCCAGATATAAATTTTTTGTGAGGGACTCTTTCATCAAAAAATGTGTACAATAGGTACCCTCCTTACAAAAACTGACCTCCAGTCTGCTCTTTCTTGTCGAAGGTAACAACTTGCCGATTTTGCCACTTTCACGGTGCAGTGGGGCACGGTCACTACGTCGCTCGTGTATCACTGAATGGGGCGCGTGTTAGCCTACCCGGCCCATCAGCTGCCGCCACTTCGCGGCGACAGTCTGCAGCGGCTCATCCACAGAATTGTCGACCCACCTGGCCCACCCGTTCTTGCCATTCGCGGCGACAGTCTGCGGCGGCTCATTAGCAAAATAAGTAGTAAAGCAAGGTAATAAAGGGACGATCTTGAAATGACACATTTTTTCAACTTGTTTAAATGTTCTCTCCTGTCTTTGCCCTCTTGTAATTTTTCTTTCAATCTTGTAACCTAACAAGGTGCTGTCCCTAGTCCAAACACAAATAAAAATTTAAGTCAAAAGATAAAAAGGAACCACGAACTTTTACCTTGGACCGTCATATAACCCATTCGACGAATCACTCACTTCGACCGATTTTCCCTTTCGACAAGTTGCCCTTCGAAGAACTGACCCTAATACGAATTGCCCTATTCGACGAATGAGCCGTCGACGAGTTGGCCTTCGACGAGTTGGCTTTCGACGAGTTGGCCGGGTACCTAAAAGCTCGTTCCCCAAGTGGTTACCAGGAACACGGTGCCTGTGCGGTTCCGCTCCCAATGTGAATAGTTATGTATACGTGGCTCTTCCAGGCATTCTTGTAGTTCAAACGTATCTTCCCAGGACGTTGGCTCCGTCTCCGCATCCCCGAAGCCGCGATAAACGCCGCGGCGATTTGTTTAGATGTGCGCCGCTGGCAAGAGCCCGTGCGTGCCGTCTCCCTTCTAGCAACGATGGTAGGTGTGTGGACTTCGTAGCGATCGAGGTTCGAAGCTGACGACAAAAGGCGGCTATCTCTGTTATCGGCTGATAGGTGCGGGCATTCGGTCCGTTTAAGTCGACATTTCGTAGCGTCGACATTACACCGCACGGACACATTGCTCAAATCACCCCAAACAAGCGTTGCCGGAAAGACCACCCGAAACAGAAACCGATGGTGGCCAGCTCCGCTGTGACTCTCTTCAACAAAGGGCTTCGGTACTGCGTTCAGGCCTAAAGTAACCCTATGAGTGCCTCGGTACTGCGTCTGCGTTCAGGCCTAAAGCAACCGTATGAGTGAGCGCACTTCCCCTTGTGGCGCTGCTCTTACTGACCTGATATCGTCACGACACTCCATCGAAGCTTGACAGACATCCACCTGGCTAGCTTATGGTTAGTTGTTTTTTTGTTCAGTTTAAGATACGTCTTTTTTTTCGGCGTTTTTTTACGCAATATTGGTGCTGGTGAAGTCCTACTTTAACCCGGTTCATGTTGAAGCAAAGAGACAAGCTCAAGAATTTGGTTTCCGTACCCTTTAAAATCTCTTACGACGAGAGAACAGACTTGTGCCACCTATCGGGTAGTTGTGGAACCCTTGGCGGTCCCGTGTATTTTCTTACTTGTTCGCGCTTCATTATTTATTCCTTTGCAAGACAAAAAAACAAGAACTAAACTTTTGTAAACGTTATAAACCACAATTTCTCGTAGGTAGTACGCACATTTTACGTCGCAAATACCTCAAAACCTTCGATCTACTGAAATGCAGTTCTAGGTTCACCACATAGATGGTACCAGCGTGCTCTAGTAATCTTTGGTCGTAAGAGATTTTAAGAGGTTTCCAGGCACTCGGTCCTAAGAAGCCGCAAGTGTGCAAACGGTCCTTTAGGGTAAGCGATGCAATACAAACGTTTCGCACTTCATGCGGAAATGATAGGTGCCAAAAATGGCAATGCCTCAAGCGGAGCGGGACGTACACCCGCCATCAGGTTCTATCTCTCAAGAATATATAACTGCGCTCTAAAAAATGCCAGCGCATCTGCTTACCCGCAAAACACTTAAACAGCGAATCTCTGCGATCTGCGAAATCAGCTTAGCGAATGATGAGGCGGAACATCCGTTTAGACCTAAACTGGAAGTCTGCGCTGTGGCATTACGCAATGCAAAGCGTCATGCCTGCATTGCGTAATGCCACAGCGCAAACTTATCTACAGGCCTCAAGCAGATGCTCCACCTTATCATTCGCTGAGCTCATTTCGAGATCGCAGAAGATTGGCTCTTCAGTGTTTTGCGGTGCGCTACCTGAGCATTTCTTAGAGTGTAAGGGAAAGATACCATCGTGAAAGTGGAAGGTGCAATTTGTTTTTTGTTTTTTTTCATGGGGGATCACCTTTTCTCGCTAGAGCTTAAAAAGATTGTTCTTATTAATAAAAGTTTAATTTCAGTGAAATATAAGCAATTTCTCATTGAAACAAAATATATGTTGTTGACGGAAAGTTGTAAACAGCAATTCAAATTGTTTCAGATATTTTTTTTTTTTTTTGGGGGGGGGGGGGGGAGTGGTTTGATTCAAGTAACACTAATAGGATAATCTATATGATGTACACTGTTATTAAAATTGTACTTTAAATAATGCCAGCTTACAATTTTATTGATTTAGATTTTTTTTTGTCACCACCTTCAAGAATGGATATTTATTATGCACGAAAAACATCACTCGCCATATATACCACATTTGCTCGAGCAATAGTCGCAATTCTTACAAACAAAGCCTGTAGGTCTTTTTTCCCGCGGAGCACGGGGATAGCGAATCATCGCGATCGGCGGAAAAATGGCAGCGACTTACGGGAAAGAGATAACGTCTTCACACGAAATTTCTCTCTGCTCAGATCGCAATTTTACACGGAAAACCGTGTTCTCGACCTCCTTATTCCCTGCGTGTTTCATGCGGAACGCGATGATTGACTGTATTTTTTGCTATGCAGGGATGTGGGCACGAGGGCTTTGTTCATAAGAAGCCAACGTTAATTAAAGTACCTGAGTTGTGGAACTCCCACGGAGTTCCACAACTCACCCTCTTGAGTCCGCGCCCCGTCGTTTGAGGCGCCATCTAGATTTTTCGTTTCAAAACTGTGTGTTCCATAGAGTACGGTAACACTCCATCTAGACGCTGTGGTTCGAAACATGCGCACTCCATAAAAGGCACTGTAGTTACCATAGCAGCCGTCCCCTTCAAAACGTGTAGCGCGTCGAATGACGGAAGCGAGCCGTTGCTGGGGGAGGGTACTGCGCAACTGAGGTGATCTATAGTAACGACGTTGCACGGGCTTGTGCGTGTAATAGCGCTGTATGCATCATGTGAGAATTCTGCACGCCGTTCCCATTAAAGGGGGAAAAAATGTTGATAGAATCGCGTCGACTGAAATAACTTCTGTAATTTTCCTTGTTACACTTTTTTTTTTTTCAGATATAGGCAGAACTCCCTCTGCTTTCCGGAAGGTTCGAAGAAAGTGTATTACATACTAAACTTTACTCATAACAAATAAAAGAAGGAGAAAGAAAACCGTTACTGGCTTTTATTTTCTCGTTTCGACACCGAGCAACTGCAGAGACGTCGCTCTTTCGCTTTGAACATAACGTTCCTCAGATGACATTCTCTTTTTAACGTCTGTCTCTTGCTTATCGCTTCTTTACGAATAGCCGCACTCGTGTCGACAACCAAAAACCTCAGCTGAAGCGTATTGCCGAGATAAAGTCAAAGAGAGCGGCTTCTCCGCGAATTCGGCCGCGTCTTAGAGCTTTTAATGCATTCGGAGAAGCGGCAGAGATAAGTCGGCGTTGACATGTTATCGATCGGTGCCGTTAAACGACGCTGGCAGGACTTACGAACACTACGACGTCCAAGAGATGTTTTCCAAAACGTTTGGTGTCGTTTCCTTTACCTCTTTTTTTTTTTACCCAAGAATTTGAATTGGATGATCATTTTTACATTCAGATTAACGCTAGTGCTCAAGATCACTTGTTGAAGCCTCTTGGATACCGTCATACTAATCATACGCATACATCCTAAAGCCTGTAACTAAAGCTATAACTACATTTAAAGACTGTAGTTATACGCATTCATTCTTTTTTTGTTTTCTTTACGGCAAAGCGTGATGGAACTATGTCTATATTTTCGATACACTTTGAACAAAATGTACATGTTTCAGCGGACATCTTCTCGCGCGTCCTTGTAGCAAAGGGACATTTTGTTGCGTGTGGCGTCTATTTGACTGACCGGTAGGCTCTCCAAATCGGCTTCCGGGATCGACATGGGATTGCAATACGTGGCAAACAAGAAGCTAAAAAGCAGAAAACAAGATAAACAACGAAAATGTCCACTTTCGAAAGACGTCTGCATACTTGAGAGGATAGATGCTTGGGCGAGTTGGTGAACGCGTGTGCTTGTCTTCCTGAGTGTATGGTGTGAGAGTGGTTTTCCTGCGCTGTCACCGTCAAATAAGTCTGCATACTGTGCTCACATTTTGTCACCTGGTCATGGTTGTGAATAGCAGACTAGCATCGAGACGTGCGCAAGCGCATACATATGCACACACACACCCATAAACGCACACATGCACGCGCGCGCAAATGTGCAAAAGAAAGCACGCACAGATGACCATGTGGATGCTTTTACTTCGAAGGACTTACTGGAGAAGAAGACGTTCTGTTAAGAGCTGTCGACCATGGTACAGATTATTTAGCATGTGGTCGGTTTGTATCGGGACGTGATACCTTATTTCACAGTGGTGATGCGTTAAATGCGTAAGCATAATTAATTTACTATCTCTAGGCGTGCACACTTTAACAGGACACTGTACGTAAGTTATCTTTCTTCCAGAACACAGAGGGAGCCAATCACGGCGATGAATAGCATCATCCCGCACTTCGACAAGTGGCATTTGTGCAATCCCAATTTCGTGCCTTTAAATCCTCATGCGCGCTGGTTCGTCATTCTTTTTTTTTAAATCTGCCTTTGGTCTGAACGTCTTTTAAAACGACCATAATTGAAAGACTACTAATTAACGTCTAACCACGCGATAGTTACTTTTGTTTGTTTTGTTAAGAGTGTGTCGCGTTGCAAAACCCGGACGTTGGAAATTCACGGCACGCACAGCCGTTCGAATATTCACAAAAATATGTTCGTCATTCAGCCACAACCACCGCACACAATTTGCGTCAGAAAAACCATCCTCCGTGTACAGCACTAACAGGCGCAGGTTTGACAATCTCTGGATATCAGTCGACAAATGCTATACAGTGCTACATCCGATATGTCTCTCCTTTTCGCAGCGCGCAGAACAACAATCAACAGTTGCTTGGATTTTCACTGGATGCACCATCACCCAAAAACAAGTAAAACTTGATCCCTTTTTAGGGATATAAATAGAAATCTGAAACATGTTTTTTTGTTTCTTTGATGTTTTAATCGATGGACAGCGTAAAAATGCCATTCAAAAGAAGGACATACCAATCAGCATCCCACACAACGAAGCAGGCTCAGTTGATGTGTATGCGGGGCGAACGTTCGTCTGCTTCTTTTCCGTTGACGTCAGAACACCGAGCTCTTCTGATTGGCTCTGACTGAAGAACAGTGGATAGACAGCAAGCTGCTTTGAGGTCTACGGGCTGTCCTTCAATCAGAGCCAATCATAGCTCGGCGTTTTGACGTCACCACAACCTCTGCAAAGGAAGCAGACGAACTTGAACTCCGCCTAGTCGCCGAAGACATGGGACTAGAAGGACGTGGCTTTATTATGGTCACGCCTCGTTGCTTCGCGATTGGTTCCTTCGCCATCTTGCAAGCTAATGCAGCTCTCATTGGCTGAGGAGAGATGCTACGTAGCTTGGGACTTGGCACATTTTGCCTTTTTTAAGAAGTCGGTGTCTATTGCATAGATGCACTAAATAAAAAATAAAAAAATCAGGCACTATTAGACCTTTCAAGAGACCACGCAACCAAAAGTCAGCAGTAACTAAGGAACACTTTATTTAATGCCGATTTAGTTATGAATTTGATCACCTGCATTCAGTAGCGCAGCGTACTACCTAAACAATAAAATTTACAAAAAAAAACGTTCTTTTTTTTTTATACGAAATAAGTTGATTACAAAGGCATGCCTTACTAAGTTTGTGGTTGCCCATACGACAAGGAATTTTAATATTTCGCAAGAAAATTTTAGTCTTTGATCGTTCCTGCTTATTCTTGCTTGCATATACTATTTGGCCAGACGTCCAGGACGACAAGGGTCGTAGTTTAGTCCATGATTAAATTTCACCGAGTCTGGAGTTGGGCAACGAGATCTGGACCGTGGCCCCGGTTCCTTCTTACCGGGCAAGCGAGAGGTGTGCTGCAATCAAGTACAAGGCGAGCATTTTGGGCCTGCCAGACCGGTCAACATATTTCTGGCGTTGCCGAACTCGGGCGTATGGCTCACTCTTTATTTATCTTGCAGTGAGCGCCTCCTCATCGTCTGGAACTTGACTTTTCTTCGCGCCTCGTCTTGCGCTCGCAGCGGCGCCGTAGCCGTTGAGTCAGTCAACATTTGACTTTGAGATCAAATTCCCCAGAGGTACTGGCTCATCGGCTCCAACGCCTATGGACAGCCGAGGGTTGCGCATACGTACGGCAAGAAATGGGGAGCGTCCGAAGCCCTCTTCTTGTTTCGCGGGAGCAAAAAATATCAACACTAAAAAACGAGTAAATACGGTTCCTCGCCCCTATGCGCAGTGACAAGAACGAGGTCATAGACCTTACTTTTTTCTTGTTGCTTTCTAAATTCTTATGGGCCAACCTAAACAATTATCCACAGTTCTAGCTGCGTGGCTGGAGTTTAGTATTTTTGGCGCTCAGAGAAGAACGGATATAGAAAGACGATCAAGAATGGCATCAAACACGTAACACATTAAAGGAAAACTTGACTATTGACTTTCCCTTTCTGCGTCGAAGTTGATTTCTCTTAGAATAAAGTAAGGTGCCTTGCCCTTTCGTACTGCAGAATATCGATTGCCGAAGGCATCTATGTCCTGTATGAATTGTGCTTTAAGCAGCACTCGGTGTTTTTTTTTAGTAATAGACAACATGTCGCACGTTATAAACCCCGCCTTTATTAGTAATTTGTAGTTCTTTACAGCAACAGACCAATCACGTTAGTTGTTTACGAACTAAAGCGGGTACACTCTAAAAAAAGCCCGTGCGTCTACTTTCCCGCACAACACTCGGAGAGCCAATCACCGCAACTTACGGAGGCAGCTCAGCGAATGACGATGCCGAAATATATGCTTAGACCAAAAAACGAAGTCTAAGTTGTGACATTAAGCAATGCAAAACGTCACGCTTGCATTGCTTAATGTCACAACTCAGACTGCGTTTTTTGGTCTAAACATATGTTTCGGCATCATCATTCGCTGAGCTGCCTCCGTAAGTTGCGGTGATTGGCTTTCCGATTGTTGTCCGAGAACGTAGACGCACGGGCTTTTTTGAAAGTGTTCTTTATTGCTTCCTTATTTTTAGACCCAGTAACAAGTAGTGTCATTCGCGCCACTTTTAATTTAATAAGATATTGCAACTGTGCCCTTCTTCACAAGCATCAAATGAAAAACTGTAAGGGGAACACTCGTAGTTTGTGAGAGCAGTCCAACTTATCCACAAGACGACTTCACTTCGTCCCACGAGGCTGGGGTGAATTCCGGCAAGGTTGCGGTAGGCAGATGATTCGTGATACCAGTTTCATGCATCCCAATCACCAACGCGCTGTTTGCAGACAAGTCCGCGTTTGCCCACACCAGGAACCGGACTTGCGTGAAGTGAAGCTTCTGCGCATGCGCACTCGCCGACAGCAGCGCCACCGCAGCGGTGAGACGACGCAACCGCGCGTTGGTCTATAGCTCCTGCTGGTGACCTCAAGCGGCAGACTGACATGGAGCGGAATACGGAAGCGAGAACAGCGTTGATTTACTACCTGTTGATCGAGCATCCGAGTACGTGGAGTCTGTGAAGCAACGTCATGGAGTGGCATTTTGCAGGTATGGCACGCTGCTCGCCAGCACGTGACTTCTCCGCTTAAGCCGGGTCCCCGGATTACACTATCCGGCAACACCGTCTCGAAGCTATTTTTCTTTTGCTTTCCCGGGAACGTCTGTCTGTAGTATCTGTTTCC
>JAZHYW010060040.1:0-21536 GCA_037355805.1 Ixodes ricinus | reverse complement strand
CATCAGCACATGCGGCAGCGTCGTCGTCATCGGAGTAGAGTGCCTTCATACACACGCGCGCTTTTGCTTGAGTGGTGGCATCTTAGCCATTTTTACGCCCAATTGTTTTTTTATGCATTTTGAAGTACGCACAATCCGGTGTCAATCAGCTTGAGCGCGTAGCTTTGGCTAATGCAGAGACGCCATTTTAGCGCCCAGGTCACGCACCGAGTGTTCGAGAGCGTCACGCGCTGAACATTCAGTGCAACAATGGATGTCTTCGCCCTGAGACAGACAGACATGTAGGTACCCTACATCGGAGAAGCTCGCTACATCGCGACACTATCCCCCTTTATACCGCCAACATTGTGTTTCTTCCATCGCCCCACATATGTTTTCTTTTGTCTTGCCGCCCTCGTGCAGCACACGCCGAAGAAAATGTGCTGGCCGATGCCCATCGTGTAGGTGTGAACGTCCAGAACACACTTATGTTTGCTTGTTTTTTTGGAAGAATTCAGGCCCTAACCAAAGTACAGCAGCACCACCTAACTCCAGAACAGACTTCCGTGATTTGCAGACATTTAGTGTAAGTCGCTTGAGAGTTAGGCCGCAAAGCAAACTGTAGTTTCAGCGACCGCCGACCAAGCTTTCAAGTCTAAAGCGCACTTGCGCGCTTGTAATACTTTATGACTGGATTGTAGTGCCGTTTTAATGCCGTCGCCAAGGCCCACGCGTCGGCGGCTGAGTCCAGAAAGCGACTGAATTTATGAAAAACGAGAATGCCTACCGAGAGGTGTAGCGCGGAGAAGGCGCCCCGACGAGTATCTCCAACTACGATATTCCAACTACGATGTTCTGGATCCTTCGGACGACAGGGTCGGGAACTACTCACGGATCATCACCTGGGCTACACCAGTTCTCGAAGGCAAGTTACTGGCGACCTAGCATCCCACTTCTGGCGCCAATTTTAGAGACTAATGGCATCCATCTTGCACCATCTCATGAGCACGGTTTGTCCCGTATATCTCGACGACATTGTTTTTTTTCTTTTTTGGCAAGACATTGGCGATCACCTGACGAATCTCGAGCTGGTGTTTTTACGGTTGCAAGATGCGAATCTGAAGCCAACCCCAAAGAAATGTTCGTTGTTCACGAGGCAGGTTGAATGCCTGGGACACATTATTTCGACGAACGGAGTTTCCACAGACCCTCAGAAACACTCTCTTAACGACAGGCCGACCCCGAAAACCGCTATTAATAAACAAAACTTCTGTCATTGGGTTGGCATCCCACTACCGAAGATTTGTCCCCAGTTTGCCCACATTGTCAAACCTTTCAAATCCCTAACAGAGAAAAAGGTTAAGTTCGTCTGGACACCCGAATGCCAGCAGTTTATTCGAGGCACCACACCACACCACACCAAAAGACACCACACCATTTATACTTGACTCTGATGCCAGTGCCTCGGCAGTCGGTGTCTTCTGGTCACAAGAACAGGATGGATGCGAGCGAGTCATTGTATATTACAGCAAAGTCCTCACGAAGCCCGACAGCAATTACTGCAATACCCGACACGAACGGATGGCCATTAACAAGGCCATGATTAATTTCTATCACTATCCTTTGGGCCGGAAATTCGTTATTCGAAGCGATCACGTATTGTTAGCATGAAAACTCAGTGTTAAGACCCCTGATAGAGAGGCCGCATGATGGCTGGAGCGCCTTCAGCAATACGACTTCGACATCCAGCATCGCGCTTGCTCACATATCACCAACGCTGACAGTGTTCCTCGTCATCTGTGTGATAAGAAGTCGTGAAAACAGTGCCTAAATATTGCAAAACACAGTTTTAACTCGCTCAATGCTCTCGGAAATCGTCCTTGCAACAACCAAGCATGTTCGATGAAAAGTATCCGTGCTGCTCTACTTGACGGCCCAGACATCGTCCCACTAGAGTTCGAGGAAAGATGAGGAACAGAAGACCCCAACCTCAAGTGGTTGTCAACCCCGTTTCCCACCCTTAAACTGACACACAATTTTTTTCTTCTTGTTAGGGATTTATTAATGCGTTAGAATTAGAACCCAGATGACAGGAAAAAGCTGACGGTATCCGTCTGTGGACAAAACAGTGGAAAGGGAAGCGCGTCTCATAGAGAGGACGAAAGTAGTGGTCAAAGGCGAGAGGAAGGTGACGTCATGGGGCGGAAGCCAATGCGCGCGCGAATGCTGGGGCGAGTCTGAACTTGCTGGTGTGCGGAGCCCGTATGCCTTGGTTTGAGCCACAAAAATTAAAGGAAGATCCATTGGTGCATCCTTAGGGAATGCGATAACATGACCCTTGGAAACGCCACACACGTCTTCCTTTGGGAAACGCTAAGACTGACCCCGTAACGATACCAAAAAAGGGAGCAAGAGACAAAGCCAAAACAGGAAAGTGAAGCGGTCAGCGTGAGCGTTTCTTAAAGGGGGACGTGCGTGGCGTTTTCCAAGAGAAATCCTCACGCATTCTCTGGAAATCCCCAATAGATCTTCCTTTAATTATGGTAACAGGAGACTGCCCAATAAATATTCTGCAGCAGTCACGTATCTTTTTAATAAAGCAAGAAAACGAAGCTGCTCGAAACCGAAACATGAGCACGGAGATTAATGGCCTACATGTGTACCGAGGAAGGGGCGGCAGTGCCACAATGATGTGATTGTAAAGCAATGGTGCCGTGAGTGTGACATGTGCGCATCGCGTACGCTTAAAGGGTTTAAGTAAAACTGCGCGCACCACTTCAGCAGCATGTTGCAAATGCACCTTTCGAACGCGTTAGCATCGACGTGCTGGGGCCGTTTCATGGATATAAATTACGAAACAGGTTTCTGCTCGTCATTATCAACCAGTTTACCAAGTAGCCAGAGGCCATTTCTATGTCGAATCAAACCGTCCCTGAGATTGCTGACGCACTGATGAAGAACTGGATAGGCCGGCACGTAGCACCGCTGTGGTCCAAGTCGGGTGAAACACTCGGACGCCGGGAACTCTAATCTGGACATATTGCGAGAGAGTCGGCGAGGAATTCGACCTCCGCGATTGGCCGGCGCTAAGGACAATCGCGATGCCAGCCAATTGCGGCCGCCAGATTCCTCGCCGACGTTTTCGCTTATTGTCCAAACCAGAGACCCTGGTCCGACATTAAATGGTTCTTTATAAGCGTAACACGCTTCGATATTTGAAGTCTGCAGTCTCACCGCACATGACACAAGAATAAACAGTGAGAGCGGTTACCTGAACGCTTAATGTTCGATCAAACTTTTTCTCTCTCTGAAACATCTCTACTTTCGTTCCGAAGATAGTTTTTTTTAAATTATTAGCTTGGGTTTTAGTAAGGTATTCCGCAAGTATATAAAATCAAACACAAGCTTTTTTTCTTAGAGACACTCGAAGGAATTTTGCACAAAAAAGCTGTTAAAAAAGCCCGAAAGGGTCTAAGCAAAATGATCTGATATCATCGTACGAAGACAGTAGCGTGCAGGGGAAGACACCACAGCGTCACTGAGCTTAAGAAACGTAGGGTGTGACTGATTGTGCCCCCGCTTCTCGATTCGTGATTGGTCCTTCGGTGTTCTTGTCGGTCAATGCTGCAATTTCATTGGCTGTGAAGGGGTGATGAGATGCTCAAAGCTCGCCACTTTTAAGCTGTCAGTGACATTACACTCTAAGAAAAGCCTGTGCGTGCACTTACCCGCAAAACACTCTAAGAGGCAATCTCTGAGATTTGCGAAATCATCTCAGCGAATGATGAGGCGGAACATCCGTTAAGACCGAAAATGAAGTCTGCGCTGTGGCATTACGCAATGCAAAGTGCATGCTTGCATTGCGTAATGCCACAGTCCAGACTTAATTTTGAGTTCTAAATATATGTTCCGCCTCATTATTCGCTCAGCTGATTTCGTGGATCGCAGAGACTGGCTCTCCAGAGTGTTTTGCGGGTAAGTAGACGCGCAACCATTTCTTAGAGTGTACACAGTATTACACAGAGCGAGTTCCCTTTGGTTTAAATCGATAGCGATCAGCCTGGCCTCGAGCTAATATGTAATTTGTGGTTGTACCGACTGGACTTTTGATGACCAATCAGACACAACCAGGACAGGTGCTTGAGCTTTGCCTTTGGTAAATATGCTGGCCAATATAATGTTTTAATTATTATTGTGTGGTTCTATAAATATGGAAACCGACATGAGCGACCAGATATCGCGATGCATTCATAATCAAATTAAGCGCCACAAAAAATATAATGGTTACGGAAAAAATATATATATATATATTTGGATATACAATTTTTTGTCCCCTTCTACACAGAACAGCTGACAAGGAACAAATCATCCGCTCGCAAACGACTTGGGAATTATCTCATCGCGCTCGAACATTTCTCGAACATCGTTCTGCCCCTGCCACCAGACTTGTACACGTTACCGAAAAATAGTAAGGAATTACATTTACAATTACTCAAGGCTAAATTGTAATTTCTTACAATTACAATTACCCTTCCATAAAAGTAAGTGACCGTTACCCCCAAAGTAATCCGTTACTTTCGTGGCGTTACTTTCAACACTATTTTCCTCAATTAAGAAACAAGCGGAAGAAGGTTATTCAAGTTCTTATTGTTGGCACCTGTTCCATTTGTTGGCCTTAAGTATTTTAAGCAACACCTGACTCTCGAAAGTCTCGTCAGACATTTTGCGTTATTTCTTACTGAAGATGTCGACTGCTAAGCTGAACACCATGTGAACTGAGGCACTGGATGGAGGTGCCATGTTGTGCCTCACGAATGTTTTATGCTCTGCATTGAGCTTTTTCAGCGAAGCAATGGAAGTACTATTTAACTCGAAAGATAGAGCAAAGCTTCGTCATTGCAGCCGTTGCCTGATATTCGAGAGTTTCAGTTGAGTCGGTAACAGTAAAGTGATAATTAAATTACAAATAAGGTTTGGCTCAAGATTCTTCTTCCTTTGGTTCTGAACAGGTCGAGCGTCGGTTGAGACGTTGGTGAATAAGAAAAATTTCCAATATTAAAAGATAAGTAATCAAGAAAAAAAAACAGGACACTCATAACAACAAATAATTAGAACGTTGGTTAAAACAAAGATGTAAACGCACGTTGGCCGTTTGTACCTTTCTTGATGCCGTTCACAAACGCACGGAGCACGAACCGACTTTAGTTTACTCCGGTGTTCTCCAGATAGACGTCCGCTGATGCCACGGGCAGCGAAGGGCAGAGAAAGCCGCGCTATGGCCCCCACTCACGAGTTTCACTCTCTCATCAAGCCCAGAAAATCAAGTCTATGCAGCCACCATCATGTTTTATTTGTAAAAATATCTGCTTGACACAAGATGCGTCCTGCTGGGGTAAAAACAGGAAGAAGAAAAAAGGAAGACTATTACCATTTTCGATGTGCTCGCAAAAAGCTGACTCACAAAAAGGGTAACTGAGATGCAGATAACCTGGCTGGAATTCACAAATAAAGTTGGCCAACCCTAGAAGTTGGACTGCAAAAAAAGTACGCTGTGGCTAGCGTTACGTCCGGACGGAGCACTGGAAACGCGTATACCTAACCCTCCCCCCCCGCCCTCCTCTCTTCCCCCGCCGTGAACCTAGGGAAGGCGGAGATTTGGACGTAACTTGGGTTACGTCGGACGTAACGCTGAGACACTTCGAAAAGAGTAAATAGCTTTTAAAACGGTCGAATAAAGGTGAAAGAAGCAGAAAAAAATACATCCTGTTTACTAAGAGAAGATGATAAGTGGGCATCGAAGAACGATGATGGTTGTGGCAATAACACCTTCACATATTATCACATCTCTTTTAGTGGATATTATGGTAGACGGAGTGTTGTCTCGTGTTGTGACATAATAAAAATGGTCCTAGTCACTATAACCGGGAAGAACATTGTTAATTCTTGTCTGTGTACTTAGCGCCTTGAGCTTCTCGAAGAGGCATACAATCACTTGGTGTCTTCCTCTCCCCGCCTTCGATCGCAAAGAATAAACAAAGACTCTAAAAAAAAAAAAAACGGATATAACTTGCTTTTCCTCTTTTTCTTTTTTTCTTTTTTTAGAAGTGCTTATTTGGATTTTTTGACATTGTTGTTAGGGTCTAAAAAAAGAATAGATTCAGGGGCTTGGTGCTTAGTGTTGCAAAAAAAAAAGGCTTTGCGGAACTGACGAGTGCCAAGCCTCCCTTTGCGCTGGTCAATTCACGTGACAGTGACGTGTCACTGCGCTCAACTTTACCAAACTGAAAACGACCTTCTCTTTAGAAGCGGGGGGGGGGGGACTGGTCCTAAAAAAATGTAACGGATTACAAAGAATCCGTTACGTAAAAAATGTAAGGGAATTACTTTGAAATTACTCTAGAAAATATGTAATTATTCCGTTACTAAATTACCGATAAATGTAAGGGATTACAAGTAATTTCGTTACTTGTAACGGATTACGTACAAGTCTGCCTGCCACTATCCGAGCAATAATCTAAAGCAGGCCTCTCTGACGCTCGCAGCCGCAGTGTCTTTCATGCTCAAACTTTTATTCTGGCTAAGGTTAATAATTCGTGTTCCAGATTCATATCACATAATCTCGTTCCAGGCTAAAATTAACATGGTCAAAGACTTAGAGTGATCAAACTCATAACACATTGGCTTTGGGACCGCTGTTCCTTTGGTTGTCTGTACATGGCGATTACAAACTTTTTCGGGTGTTGTGATTCTAGTGCCCTCCCCTCGTGCCAGAAGCTAATGCTGCCATATTCAGTGGTTAGGTGAGAGGTCTTTGGGTCTTTAATTCCTATTTGTTCCCAGTCTCGGATTGATAAATATGGGGTTCGCGGCATATCATTCGAATTGCTTAAATCATACCTAGAGAATCGCCAGCAAACTGTGACTATTGACGGCCAAGGCTCACTGTTCTCGAACTTTGTTTGTGGCGTCCCACAGGGGCAGTATCCTGGGACCTTTACTATTTAATGCTTATATAAACAATGTAGTAAACATTACTGATCAAGCTCAATTTATAATTTATGCAGATGATACGAGTCTTCTGTTTTCCGGTAAGGATGCTGATGAGCTTATGAGATGGGCATATTTCGTTTTGGAAAAGTTTTCTTTTAGTCAGATGTCAATAGATTAAAAATTAGCACAATAAAGTCAAAAGCAATTCTATTTAGACCCGTCAATAAGTTAGTAAATATTACAAATCCCCTAGTGATTGGAAACGCGTCAATTGAAATAGTACATCAACACAAAAATCTTGGCGTGTACTTCTCTGAACATATGATAGGGAATTACCACATTGAATATTTAACGAAAAAACATCCTCAAGTAGGGGGGGGGGGGGGCGGTTGCTAGGTGCCGTAGTTTTTTGCCGCTAAACGTTAAGCTAAAGCTATACTACGCCTTATTCAATTCCTATTTGAATTACTGTCACTTGGTATGGGGAAAAACTCCAAATACATGTTTAAATAGCATTCCTATTACTTCAAAAAAAGATATTGCGTTTTATTGCGGATGCATCCGTATAACTATCATACTGAATCCTTATTTCATAAATATAAAGTAATTCGTGTAATACACTTCTATAAGTTCCGTCAACTTCATTCAATCCGCTTCTCATCTTCCACGTTTGTGAATTTTTTATATCGCACTTCCGAACTAACTTTACATGAAAGCACTATCAATACACGTTTTCCAGAAAAATGTTTGGTCCCCCGAAATCGCACAAACTATAATCTTCAATTACTTCACTACAACATTAGAACATTCTTAAATAAATGGCATCTTCCATAGTATCAATGTTTTCACACTTCCTAAAAGTAAACTTCAACTTTATACTTTGACTTACAACTATAGAAATAGTGTATGTTTTTTCTCACATGTTGGTTTGACGTTGCGGCGTGAGAAATGTGTTAATTTGTGATATCACTATACTTTACAGAATGTATTATGATATTTTCGTGAAGTAGCTGCTGTCGTTTGTTACAAGACCCCCAGACCCCGCCAAGCTGCTTAAATAGCAGCTTTTTGTCCTGGAGGGTCCCTCTAGTGTATACCTGGAAAAATAAAGCTTGAATTGAATTGAATCATTACAGAGGTTTCCTCTTTTCTAAAAAACAAACTACTGGTTGTAACAATGAATCGAGTTGAACTCGTTCATGTGCTCATTTCTGAGGAGCGTGCACGTATGCATGCACCACAAATACTGAGAAACTTACGAAAGCTATATAGACCAAATTTTAATTATAGTATGGCACAGCCAAAAACTCTACAATTATCATGCCGGGTTTCTCGACCGTTGTATTGTATTAAAAGAGAATGCGCATAATTTTACTTCTTGTGTAAATGCTTTTATTAACGCATTGGCCACATTCATTTTACCGGGCCCTTTTAAATATGTGCCTATAAAAAGCGTTGAGAGGCTTATTCCTGTCTATTTAGCCTTTCTTTTTGTAACCTAAATTATATAGTAATTATTTCCCAAGCTTATAATAATTTTAAAACTGACTTTTCTAACACCTAGTAAGAATTGTTCAAACAATATTTAATTCTTTAATTTTAATGCTCTATCACTATTTTCCACGCAGGCAGCTGTAATTTCACCCAACAAGTTGCACCCAATAGAAGTGCAATACATAGGAATATTATATTGCACTGTACTATTTCTTAAAAAGCAACTCCGCTCAATTCCGAAACATTTGAAGCTACATGTGATTCCATTTCACAAAACACTACTGAACAGTTCTACGTCTTCGGATTCGCGAAATGTGGAATATTATTTGTGCAATCTCAATTTAAACATATGCTTATACCGAAACCGAAACTTCGGTTGCGTCAGACAACATTGATCTTGTGTCATCAAAGTCATGGCCACGTCACGTCAAGCCACGTGGTCTTGTGAGCGTGCGCGGGGTCGAGGTACAGGACACGCGACGCGGGCGGGTCGCTTCGCATGGCGTGGACGGTGATGGCCAGGGGGAGAGGGGAAGGGGAGAACACGAAAGAGGAGAGGGGGAGCGGAGAAACCGGACATACGGTAAACGCGCAGGGCAGCACAAACTAGCGCATCCGCGTTACGGTGATCACGTGGACGCCGTAGAGCCAACACCGGGAGGAGAAACTCATGACGTCATCGTTCAATTTTGCTCTGAGAAGTAAAAACAAACAAAACGTGAGAATGACGTAGTCATGCCTTTGACGTAGTGGTTCAACGTTTGCCGCTCCAACTCCGTCGCATTGACTGCGCTGACGATTGCGCCTCACGTCACACGCTAGAATTGGCAGATTTCGGCGACTTGGCTCATTTGAAAGTTTGCTAGCCAGTTTATTAAATATATAGACGGAATTAGATCGTAATATTTGACATGGGGTCTTCCTATATGATATTGTAGAGGGATGCATAGTTTTCTAAATATCAAAAATGAAGCGGAGTTGCTTCCTTTAAACTCTAATGTTGTTTTTCGAGAATAAAAACGAATCTCATTACAAGAATTTGCTTACAAATGCGGTCATACTTGTCAGCTGCAAACCTCGGTAAGAACTAGAACCCCTAATATTGCTCAAGTCCACCGTTTGAACACGAATATTAGAGCTTTTTTAATCAGTCCAATTTCAAGAATATTGCCGCGTGCATGGCCGAGAGCAAATGTTACTCCACACTTCTAGAAGATTCGCGTTTATTCTTACCCCGAATGATCGACGCTCTAACATTCTAGTACGAATGTTCGTGAAACCGCGTCTAAAAAATAAGGAGGCCAATATGGCCTTGCCGAGTCAGTATCGCCCTAGCTCGACGCTCAAACAATCTAGGCTGAATGTTCGAGATACCAAGTGTAGTAGATAAGAAGCCCAAAAGGGCCTTGCAGATTCACTCTCGCCCAAGCCAACTGTCACGCCGACAGCTCCACACTCGCTGCTGTTTTCTTGACCCTCCTTCTTTCTTTTCTTTCTGGCACAAGTTAGCCGATTAAACTGCTACTTTTAGTTCTACGTTCTGCTATCTTTTTTCGTCCGCGACAATATTTTGCTCAAATAGGCAACCTACAGAACGCAAAAGGTCCACTCCAACTCAACTTTTTTGTACTTCCATTCGTTCAATCCTCCGCTTGATGCCATGAAAGCAATAAACACCTGCCTTTTTTTGAAAGCTTGCAGTTTTTTTTTTTTTTTATACTGCGTCTGAAAATGTTTAATGGTTCACTCGAGATGAAGTAATGAAAGTGTCGGTCGAAACATTTGGAAATTTTTAAATTGAAATACATCCGGACCAGTGTTTATAGCAGGAATAATTTTAAAATGCATGCCTTCTAGTATAGATACCAGTCAGCGAGTTGTATATGCGAGACTCACCGTGTTGGTTTAGTCTCTTTTTCTGGCTACAGATACCGGTTTTAACGACATTACCGTCACTGCGGAGGCGAGCTGGTGGACGTTTACTTTGATTATTTGAATCCGAAACCGGGGCACAAGGAGGACTTTTTTTTACAGTTGAAGAGAAAGTGATAGGGACAGACAGCGTCTCACTAATCTAATCATTTTATTCAACTATCCTCTATACAGAACTACAGCCGCCACAAAACCACCGGACATCCTGTTTTTTTTTAGAATTCCGAGAACAACCCAGAAAACCACACCAGAAAACAAACTAGATGATGACACCAACAAAGCCGAACCATATTTAGATTAGACAAAACATTTCCGGACTGCTAGAGGTCACAAAAAGTATACAATGCTTTTGAACTGCGACATACACAATGAAACCTTTGGTTGGTTTAGACGAAGAGCTACGGAACTACTATCAGGGTTGCTAGGTAGGTTCTAGCTCAAACCGCCAAATGCGAGAGGCGAAGGCAAAACCCAAATGTAGCCAAATGCCAGAGATTTGTATAACCCCAGGGTAGCCATATTTAAGATATCTTCAGAGCCCAAAAAGTTGTGCGCTCGAGTGTACGAGCTCAAGGCGAAAGCACTGCCTCTGCATACCTACGATTTAGGAGCAGCTTGCAAGATCTACATCATTTTGAAATGTACTGAAAACGTTTTATTTCAAGCACAGAAAAGTAAAAATTTTCACACGCGTGTTTTTGTCACATAGTTATAAAACACTTGCTCATGCTTGGAGAATTCGTCTTATGCATGATTTCCGTGTTAAAACGGGCAAAGACTTCCTGAGTAGGGTTGATATCCAGTTCTTCGCAAGAAAAGCAAAATTTACGTAGAGTATGTTTTCAAGGTTTGGGAGGTGCTTCCTGTTCCTAATGTCTGACTTTTTGAGGGACACGTGCCTGAATACTCACTTCACGGCTGCATTCGACATTGGCAATGACATGAGCGCGATATGGCAAGCTCGAAGAGCAAAGGAAACGGTTGTTCCTGCGCTTCGAACATGGCCTTGTTCGGATTGTTCATTGTTCCTAATCTTTTGTCTTTTGTTGTGGCTCGTTGTGCTTTAAGAAACTTTCATCTTTTGCGGAAAAGCCTCCTTTGTTATATCAGGTACAGCACGCGTTATCGGAGGTCCTCGAATTCTGCAAGGTGTCTTTAGTGGCCTTTAGTGTCCTTTTTCCTCGGAAAGGTGCCTGCTGTAGGAGGATGTTGGAAACTCTGAATAAGTAAGAAACGCCAGTAGGAAGGAGAATTAACTTGGGAGCATAAGATAAGGCATGATGAATACAAAACTATGTCTTCGGAGCTGAATCTAGGTCACGGTCGCTCACTGGATTTATTAGGATCTGGCGTCACGCCCACGTATCTTCACACGAAAATCCCTGAAAGCGGGAATCCGAAAGTGCGGGCTTTCGCTTTGTGTCCACGCTGAAGTGTCTCTTATGGACCTGTTCTAAGCCAAGCACAATAAATATGCCGCACTAGGATTTGAAATAGCCCAAAAATAGCCACATAGCCAACCGGTAAAATTCAATGCCAGATGCAGTACAGAGTAACCGAATTTGGCTTGAAATCGCCCAACCTGGTAACCCTGAATGCTATCTCAAAAACCACGCTAACAAAAAAAAAAAAATTTGCCGTAACACACAGCCAAGTTGTGTGTTCCCCTTGACGCATCCTCTACAGATATTTTCAATACAGTCTTAAGTAAACACAACTTTCTCTTTCTAAGACAGGTATTGTGTTCATTTTATGACTCAATCGTTGGAAAGACAGTGGAAAAGATGGAACATAGCCGGTTACGATGATCAGTTCATCAAAAAACAATTATTTCTACAAACCGCATACAAAGGTGAAGGAGAACAGAAGTCAAAGAACAAGTTTGCAGTAATCCCGTATTACCATAAAATATCGCATATTTCGAAAGCAATTTCGAAGCAGTTTGGAGTACACCATTTTCAGTTGAAATTTTGAGTTAAGTAGGTTCACTACCATTTTAGACAGGTCCGAGTGGATGCAAAAGAAACCACCGCGAGAAGTTTGTCCCTTGCGAAAATGGAGTGGTCTATGAGATACCTTTGACTGGTGGTCTTAAGTACGTAGGGCAAACTTCAATGTGTGTCAATGACAGGTTAACAGAACACAGAAGAAACGTAAAGAATAATGCTGCTAATTCATAATTAGCTAAACACGTGGAAGAATGCAATACCATATTTACTCGAGTAATAGCCGCACTGTTTATGAAGAAAACCTGAGGGTTCCACGCGGATGGCCAATCACCGCTATGGACAGCATAAGTTCAGCTCTTTCCAGGACAAAGATAACGTCTTCGCGTGAAGATACCATCTATGAAGATTGCATTTGTATGTAGAATCGTGTTCTCGATCTAGTCATTCGTTATGCTCTGTATGCGCAGCGCGATTATTGGCTGTTTATGTGTTCTCCGGCAAAGTAGACAGAAGGACCTTGTTGATAGATAGTGCAGTTATTACTCGAGTAAATGCACGGTAATTGTAGTGCACAATGGTCAGGAAAAGAAATAGTGCACCAACAAGTCGATAACATAGAGATAGTTGTAAGAGAGACAATCCGGATACGAGCAATAGAAAACTGTGGCAGTCAGGGCTCTTTGCAGCTTGGTAGTACTTCAAAAAAGTGAAAGACGTTTGCAGTTCTGAGTAATGCCGAATTAGAGAGCAGCTTTTGAAAAGGAGGAGGGAAGGGTACGGGACGGAGAGGGTCACATGTGACGTCAGACGTGACGTCACGTGTGACGTCACGAGGGTAAAATTTCTCCGCTAACTTTAGCGGGAAAATTTCAAGCTAAATTTAGCGGAAAAAGCCCTGCTAAACTTGGCAGGACAAGTTTATCCTCGTGGCGTCACACATGACGCCACTCAACCCGTAGAAAATTTTCCCCGCTGAATTTAGCGGAACAATTTTCACGGGTTGAGTGGCGTCACGTGTGACGTCACGACGGTAAAATTTTCACGCTAAATTTAGTGGGGAAAATTTTTTCCGCTCAATTTCTGCGAAAACATTTCCCCGCTAAACAAAGCTTACGTAACTAGTGGCCAACTATTAGACCTTGACCGAATTAACGAGAAAGCTTAAGAAAGTATGTGAGGGTTGGCAGACTTCCTACGCATTTCCTTTAATTTGTGACATGCTCGACAGGAAGAAAGCCCGCACCGCCTCTTGCCGTTCAAATCGATCTTGAAACACGAACACGCGCGTAGTGCCTTTGGTAATAAACTCTAACGCCGGCTTTGAGCATTTACATAATCCCCGAATCCTCCAAACTGGGCTCCCGCTCGCCAGCGAAGAATACGACCAAGAGAAACAGCGGAGACACGCGAAATACAAATGAACCAAGTGGGCGGCGAAGGAAAAAGCAGCGGCGCGGAAAAGGATTACCGGAGACGGAATCTGTGTCCCGCGCTGCAGTGACTATGCCTCGTTTCTCCGTGACCCGGCAAAGGTCGAACGCTACCGTCCCGTCGAGCCAATCAGGGCTACGGAGACGAAGCACGTGACAGCCCTTATCAAAGCTACAGGACCAAGACCGTATCTAAAGGAATTGGAAAAGAGAGAGAACAGGAAACTCCCCCTTACCCAGACCCTCTTTTGTGTGTCCCAGACGTCGCTTTTGTTCTCCGCAGGAATTAATTCTTCACTCAAAATTCGTAAAAAAAAAAAAAAGAGGATTTTTGTTTTGTTTTGCCCGTGATTTTAACAGCACTTCTACGCTCAACTGGTGAGGTAGAGTACAGTCACGTGTCTCACTGCGACGCTCTGATTGGCTCACCGGGACCGTAGCCTTCACTGTTTGCCTAGTAATGGAGAGACGGAGTATACTGCAAGAACAAGGACCCCATCAGGGTGTGCGAAGATGTAGAAGTTACGGAATAATTCAGAAAAAAAAAAGACTGCGCTCCACTGAGCGAAATTTTAGCACTGTACGAGGATTAGCGGCATTGGAGCCATTATGGTTAGGGGATTAGACCCGAATGGGCGCTTTGTTATTGATGTGCCCTACAACGGGAACACGACAGCCGATCCTCGTGGTGCAGAACGATTCGACTGAAAGAGGGAGGGACAATGCGGAGCAAACCAACAACTACAAGTACATATTCGGGAAGCTAATAGCCGAGAAATATAATGCTCAACGTAAATAAAAACATCCACGCGGTGGCATTCTGAGATATGCTTTCGAATTCGGAATGAATGCTCAAAATACACCGCCGAGTGTGCATATCCCAGCAAGAGAAGAAAAGAGAACGGCGAGCGTCAACATAAGCTTCCACTGGAAGACAGGAGAGAAAAAAAATCGTAGCTAGAGGTTGGTGACCACTACTCATATGTGGAGGAATTGTGAGCTTGAATGATTATTTTAGATCACTAGATGATTCGATGACAAAATATTTTGCCACAAGTTGGTGATAAAACCGACACTCTTCCTGTGCACAACGTGCGAAGCATTACAAATACCGTATTTACCCGAGTGGTAGCCGCACTGTTTATGAAGAAAACCGGAGGGTTCGCTTTTCCGCGGAGCACCCAGATTGCCAACCACCGCGATCGACAGCATGATTCCAGCTGTTTACAGGACAGAGATAACGTCTTCGTGCTAGGATACCATCTGTGAAGGCTGGATTTGCATGGAGAATCGTGTTCTCGATCTGGCTATTCGCTATGTTATTTATGCGCAGCGCAGTCGTTGTATGTATATGTGTTCTGTGGGAAAGTAGACGCAAGGGCCTCGTTCATAAATAGTGCGGCTAATACTCGAGGAAATACGGTATTAAAAAACAGCTGTCTGAGCAACGTTTTCCTGCATCTGTTTTCAAACGACGTTCATAAGCTAATCGCTTCAATCTACTAAGTACGTCTGTCTATAACGCCAAAGCGCAAGACCTATATCCCTGACAGACGGGCATTTTAAAGGCCTTTAGAACAAGCTCCCTCATAGAATCGGCGAACCAGCGCATGCCGTAGGGCACGTGCGCACTCAACATCGCTAGCTGATTCGCCGTTTTTATCAAAGAGTTCAGTGAGAAGGACCTTTAGAACGCCGTCTGACAGGGGTATTAGACCGGTGGCTCACGCAACGTCAGGGGCTAATGACGTTTTGAGCGCGAGGTACGAGCAGCACCAAAAACAAAATTGGGTTGTGTGTATGTTTATACAGCCTAGAACTTGGTCTGCCTCAACGGGCGACGAGTCTCCCAGCTGTAGATGAGCAATTTAGCCAGCGCGGCCTGCAACCGCTAGCCTGGGGTCTTCAACGTGCACCACGCAGTAGTGATACACGACCGCACGCCGGTACGATGCTCATCCAGATCGAAACGGGCCGGGGGGGGGGGGGGGGGATTGAACCCAGGATCCCTGGGTTCTGCAGAGCGAGCTTTCGCTCCACGTGCTCCGAGCTGGGGTCGAGCAGCACCACCGGTATCGAGCACCGAGCTCAGACACAGAACAGCACGAGCCAGGCAGCGATCGACGGTGCAGATAGGTGGTCTCCAGCGGAGCCCAGTTCTTACGTTCTTTTGAGTTTTAGTGGTTATAAAGATGAGTTTGTTGCTTTGCATCGACTCACGTCTTTTCTGACCGCCACATGTCTACTTCTGAAAAAGAAAACGCATCTTGTCCCAACCATCAAGTCCGTGATGTGAAACTGTACATATACGGTGTGAGTGCGAGACGTCAAATCGCAGGTTCTATATTTATTTTAGGCATGCATTTCTTTGTTTGATATGCGAGACCTCGTAAAAAACGACAATTACCGCAAGCAAACAAAACAATATATATAAACGCGAAGTGAACCTTCTACATTTATTGGTTGTACGTTGGCTTTTCGACCTCAGACAGTCATTTATCAAGAGTAGTTCATTTAGCTATGAGGCAAGGCTAGGTTTACATCGCTTCCTCTCATTCTTTTCCAATGCAATCTGCAACAAAGGCCACAGCCTGTCCGCTAAGATACAGTATTACAGTATTACCGGTACAGCTTCAGGACGGTTGTGAAGGATCTTCTAAATAGCTGTTACCTCTATATTTTATTGATTTGTGACAGGGACGCTGCAGAAGCTAACGAATCACTGAGCATAATTTATCGATCAATAATCCTCAATAATTGCTTAGTCGAAAGACATTTGTGAGCTCACTAAATGTGGTCGCGAACTATTTGTAAGCCACATGAAAGAGGGTGCCCCCGGTAGCTGTTGTAGGTATTGCGAATATCTGAATGTGTACGGCGTCGTAACAAAACATACAGAGCGAACAAGTGCTACAGCCAAAGACGACGGTGAAGTTTCTGTTGAAAATCGACATTGCAATCGATAACGACCACAGAGCAAACATTTTAAAGCATGGATGTCGTCATAAAACCGCCGCTAAAGTTAACAGTGGATAGAATGAGACTTCGATCGGTGCTTGCACATTCTACATTTTGTAGTTGCGCTTCCTTCCAACTGCCCGTTACCTCCCAGCAAAGCGAACTCTTTGCAGCAAGCTTCGATCAGGAGATCGATCATGAACTTTAAATTCAGAAAAAGTCCACCCCGTGTTCATTATCTTTTTGCGTATTTTGCTTCTTTTGTTTTTCATTATACGAAAGAACGTTCTTGTAGCAACGATGGCCGCCTAGTTACTGCCACAAAAAACATCAAAGATTTCAATACACATTTTCTTTATGGTCTTTCTTCTGGCGACATACCTGGTACAGCATAACTAAACATAGGTCTTACAATAATAATCGCTATATGTTATAACTTTTTCTTCTTTATTTTATTTTTTCACGAAAGCGCAAACTGGCACGGGCACATGTCCTAAGGTGATTAAAAGCAAGCGATTTTCTGGGCCTTGGAAACGTACCTATGCGGGGCGCAAGTTCGTCTGCTTGTTTTGCAGGGGTTGTGATGACGTCAGAAATCCGAGCTCTGATTGGCTCTGATTGAAGGATAGTGGGCAGAACCATAGCCTCCTACATACTGATAAAGGAAGGCTGATCGCCACGAAAAACGGCCGCCGAAATGGAAAAGGTGGAGCGTCAGACGACGGATGAGAGGAGAGCCACGTTTCTGGCGCCCCGCTGCGGCGAGACGCCGAAACACACTTCTCTCGAGCGAACAAGTGTGTTTCAGGTCCTCGCCGCAGCAGAAGCTGTGCGCTGACGCCCAGGTTCCCCGAGAAACGGCTTTCTGACGCCCTGTGCAACCTCTCGCGCTCCAAACCTGCGACCAGGCACTCTATTGCTCCGTCGTCGAACTGCCAGGCTTTACGAATGTAGAGGAGGCTATGGTAGAACCCAAAGCAAGCTGCCTTGAGGTCTACCCACTATCTTTCAATCAGAAGCAACCAGAGCTCGGCGTTCTGACGTCATCACAACCCCTCCAAAAGAACCGGATGAACTTGCACTCCACACATACTCCGTTCCTGATTGAGTCCAATTTCAGCCAACGCTAAAATTCGATGGAGCAAATCATAAAGCGCCAAAAGTGCATCGTCATGACGCTCGTCGTCTTTTTTCTTAATTTCTGGCTAATCGTATTTCCTACACAGAGAAGCACAGAATCAGGTCGCGCTCACTGTACGTGATTGACTTAGCTGGTGATACGAAACGCACGAAGACGACGAGCGCCATGACAATGCACTTTTTGCTCTTCTTGATTTGCCCCATCGAATCGTAGCTTTGGCTGCCGTTCGGAAAGAATGAGACAGAGCATGCGTTGAGAAACTGAGGAAAAGGGGAGACGCGCGGGGGGCGTCGGAACGCAGAGCTCTGGTTCGAATGATTAGTGGGTAAAGGCCTGTTTCTCTCGGCCAGGGGACGCTGTAGCGTTCACGAGACGCGATTACTAGAAAGGCGCCTCCGCTAGCATCTGCGAGACGCGACCATTTAATGCTGACGTGAAGCGGCATCCTAGCGTCCCACGTTGCAGGGGCTTAAACTAGCGTCTGTCAGCTTTCCTCGGCGTCTGCTCATGGCTCACACGCACCAACAGGGCGTTTGAAAGGACGCAACGCTACGCACAGTGGGAACGCGACCTAAAAATATCATATGTTTCTCGCCAGGGGCGCTGTTTCAGAACCTGAGAGCTACATGTCTATAGACTTAAAAGCATGGCTGCCTCTGTCTTCACTGCGCTCGTTGAACGCGTTTGGATGCGAGAGCCAAACGCCAGACGCCGGCGTTCTGCGTCCAAACGCGTTCGTCGAGTCGCCAAAACTAACGTTGCGCCGAGAAGCTGAGAGAGGAGGAGACGAGAGCGCGCGGGGAAGCCAGAACGCCGAGCTCTGCGGTTGGACCGATTAGTGGGTAGACCTAAAGCTTCAGCTGCCTTGGTCCTCCACTGCACGCGTCGAACGCTTTAGAACGCGGAACGCCGGCGCCAGGCGCTGGGCTTTTGCGTTCGAACGCGTTCGACGAGTGCAGTGGAGACAAAGGCAGCTAGCTAGATCTACCCCCAACATTCCAACCAGATGTCGGTGTTCTGACGTACCCACTCGCTCTCGAATCCTCCTCTCCTCAGTTTCTCGGCACATAGTGCATGATCACGGCGTGTGCAGCACGCATGTTTGGTTTATATCTCTCGCCGTAAGTCATACCGTAACCTCAGCTACGAGTCTAAAGGGCCAACCAAACAGTGTCAAAAGACCCACGTCACTACTTTCGCCGTGCCTCCGCGCACGTTATCACCTGCTAAACCTATATCATTCGCTGTGCCGTTACCTTGCATAAATAGTCTTTGAATATGGGTTCGTGTGTTTTTATTCCGCTCTGAGTTCGGGTAAAACAGAGTGAAATCCCTGATGCCACATACATAGAGACACGACGAGGGCAGTAATGTGGTGCTTTCGGCGCTGATTGATTCTCCTATCTACTCGTAGCGTTCGGTAGTGCTCTAAACTACTGTGAAAGGACGTATGGAGGGCCCCGTCTCTGCAGCGATTCCATGAGTAAACTGCAGCGCCTCAGGTTTTGTTCAATGTATGTCTTGTTGCCTGTCGCAGTACTGACTGGTCGGTAAGAGTGAGGTCGATTCGGCATTTCGTAGGCACAGTCCCCGCTGCTACAAAGCTGCTGTTCCTCCTCTGCAACCTTCCAGATGTGTGTATGGACCTTAAACCAGAAGTGTTTCGATGGTACCGTAATTCTCAATGAAGAAGTCGCGTTTTTTTTCCCACTAATATGTTTTTGTTGTTGTTGAAAGTATTCACCTCAATCGTGCCAAATTTAGGCAGAGGGTTAGTTTTCTTGTTACTGTTTAATATCTACATTAATGATATTGTAAACATAAATCCACTAACTAAATTCGTAATATACGCGGATGACACGAGCCTCTTCTTTTCTGGCGAGACTGGCGACGAGCTTATCAGCTGCGCAAACGTGACCTTAACAGCGTTGCAAAAATGGTCATCGGATAACGCGCTAAACATCAATGAGAGTAAAACGAAGACACAATCATCTTTCGGCCTAAAAACAAAAATGTTTCTACAACCAAGACCCTTGTCCTAAATGCAAAGTGTATAGATATTGTAGATAACTTTAAGAGTTTAGGTGTAGTTTTCAATCAGTACTTATCTTGGGGTAATCATGTAAATGATTTACGCACTAGATTGTCAAAGGTCATTGGACTAGTCTCGCGAAACCGTTTTATTCTACCGAGAAATGTTAAGTTTCTTTTATACCAGACATTATTTCTTTCTCACCTGAATTATTGTTATTTAGTTTGGGGCACAACCACCCGCACAAATCTCTAAAACATACTCCTACTACAAAAAAAATATGTACGTCTCATTAGAGAATGCTTCTTACGACTCTAGCACCCAGGGGCTGTTCATGAAAAATAGTATACTTCCTGTTTACAAAATGTATAAGTACAGACTCGTGATCAGTTTCAAGTTAGAAAATAAAAGAAATGGGGATAATTTAGTAAATCTTGCGGAGCTAAGAGAACATGCAACTTCCTACCCAACTCGGTCGGCGGAACATTGGACTGTGCCATTGTGTCGTAACAACTATTCAATGCAATCACTGAAATTCACACTTCCTACTATATTGAACAGCCTAATAAAAAATAACATTGATATTATTTCCATTGCAATTCAAGAATTACGAACTGAACTAATGTGGGGCGAAAGCGAATGAATCGATTTATGAGACCTGTTTGATTTTTGTACTTTACTTTGTAATGTCGGTTTTCTCTGTGTTGTTCACTGTTGCTTTGTTTTGACTTCTGCATGTGCCACTACTACTTCGTCTCACCCTACGATGGACTGAAGGCAAAAGCTACGGACCGCCAGATCCAATCACGATCCACTTAGAAATTGCGTATTGCGCTTTGATGGACGTATCAGTGCCCGCAGTCTCGTGATCATTGATGGGGATGGGCGAACAGTGGTTCGAATCGAATAGCAGTGAGTGACTCAACAATTTTACGTTGCTAAAAAAGCCATGACGTACAGGCTGTTTGCAGTGTCGAAACTATAGAAATTATGCAGCGTTTTTGGGTTCGGAGCATTATTCGTCCACCCCAATCAATGCTATACTTCGTCTCACCTAGGATAGACTGAAGGTAAAAGTTACGGGCCACCAGATCCAATCACAAGCCACTTAGAAATTGCGTGGCACTTCGCTTCGGTGCACGTGTCGGTGCCTCCGTCTAAAATCACAAATGGATATGGGTGGACAGTAGATCGAATTTAATAGCACTGGGTGACTCATCCATTTTACATTGCAACGAAAGCCACTACATACAGACTCTTTGCAGTGTCGAAACTATAGAAATAATGCAGCGCTTTTTGACTCGGAGCATTATTCGTCCACCCCAAATCAATGTAAATCATGTCACAGTTTAGCGTGTAACGTGATTGGACCAGGCGGCCCGTGCTTTGGCCTTTAGTCCATCGTAGGGTGAGACAAAGAGTATAGAGAGAACGGGAGCAGGCTCTGTCAAGCTCGTTCTTCAGCTTTTTCCCTTGTCTCCTCCCATTTATGCATCAAAATGGAAAATAAAGTTCTTTAATAATAATAATAATTCGTTGGCGAGAATATTGTTAGGCTCCAGCTATTACATATCGTGATCACAATACACAATAGCTGGCTTAGTGTCACCGCAGTTTCACTGTTAACCAGC
>JAZHYW010060037.1:0-10836 GCA_037355805.1 Ixodes ricinus | reverse complement strand
TATAGACCGACACGCGGAGCGACTCTGTTTACCAACACGCCGGAAGGCCGCGCATGCGCGGTAGCTATGTGGGCAAGAGCAGCCCGGCTCTCCGTGTTTTCGCCATTGCGTTCTATGGCGTGCGCTCGTTGTTGTCGTTGTAGGGACGCTTGTATCTTTATTTGTGCGTCGTGTTTCCTCACAACGTATGTCGTATGCTATGCCCGACTATTTGAGCTCGCTGCCCGAGCCTGAACGGCAGCGGTATCGAAACAAACTGTGCGGTGACGGCGTTGCCTTCGACGATCCGTATGCCGTAAACAAGGCCTGCTGGACTTCCGACGTAAAGTTGCTGCCACCGAAGTCGACGGCTCATGTCGTCGTTTATTTAGTTTTTTCGCAAAGCCAGTTCACGGCCGACACGGTGCAGGCGTACAAGTCTCTCGAGGCCTACGATTACTTCGAGTCGGTTTCCGCACTGCCGGCGGGATCAGCAGTCTGTGGGTCTGCGGAAGTGTGTGTATTCATTAATTGATTAAATACACACAGCGTTTTCAAGTCAAGGTATATTTTTCCTACCCTCATGACCACAAGGCATGACAAGCAGTAACGCTTTGTCCTTTCTGCAGTCTTGGCGGTAACACGTTACAAGTAACGGCGTTGCCGGTAACGCGTTACTTTTTTCAATAACGTAGTAACCTACTCGTTACGTTTTCGACACAGTAACGGGTAACGTACTTACGTTACTATTTCAAGCAACGTGGTTACGTTACTCGTTACTCCTTCCCAAGTCTTAAAGAAATTAGACTTCAATCTTTCCCGTGTTTTAGGCGTCAAGCCATGTTTTTCTTTGCGTTTTTTCCCGTGAGTATTTAGGTGAAACCGTAAGACGAGATAAAGTAATTATGTTCAGTTTCTGCACGAACATAATGTTTCTTGATATATGACCTGTATCGTCAAAACCGTAAAATGTGCTAAATCATAATTTAAAAAAGTAACGCAGAAGTAACGTGCGTTACTTTTTATCGGTAGCGGTAACGGGTTCCTTTTATTTTTAGGCAACGTAGCTCGGTAACGCGTACCTTTTATTTGCAAGTAGCGAGTAACGTATTTCGTTACTTTTTTTCGGTAACGCCTACAACACTGCCGTTCTGTCGCCGATCCTCTTCTGCTGGGTAGCACGGGCGTAGCGAGCCTCCGACGAGCGCTTGGCCGATGCTTTCTGCGCGAACACCATGGGAACAAAATCCCGGTGGTCTTGATCAGGCAACGCTTTCCCTGCACATAAGCAAGCCTCGGGACGGAGATTGAAATGGAAGCCGCACTTGCCTTCAAGAAAGTGTTTGCCGCACAAACGGTCGTTCGCGCGAGGCGACGATTCTTTTCGATCCACGGATATTATCCACCTTTTATGCCTTTCAGAGTCTGCCGGGAACTTGTGGAAACTCACTCCGCTACTTTTCTTGTACATTTCGGTGCAATTAACGGCAACACAGCTTCGCGGCATGCTGAAATGCTATGACGCCCATGCGAAACGTGCGCGCTTTTGCCCACACCCTGCCACACCCCCCGGCTCCGGCGCGATCGCAGCGCCGCCGCAGCTCCGTGACGTCAAGCCCGCGTGTCGAGTGGATACACAGGGTTTTCGGCCCTAAAATCATTTCTAAAAGTAAATCAGACCCTTCAAATCAAAGCATATATAATATCCATTATATATCCGAGACGAGGAACATTAAAAGCGGACACAACATACACGGTCCCAAACTCGGCTACTAGTTTATTTCACACATTCACTCTTATACAGCCGCCGACACACCCTCCACTGAACCCATACACCTCCTTGCAGCGGTGGATGATTCAACTGAAAAGGAATGACTGCGGAGATATTTATTACTTTATCATTGCATTTTCGTAACTTTCCCTTATTGGTTTAATAATTTAAATGTTTTACATCATCACCAAGGAAAGAAGAGTGAGCACATAAACCAGCTTGTGAATCTGCAACTTAATGTAAACATAATGGAAGAAGAAAAGAAGACAAAAAGGACACACACGCTTCTCGAAGTTCTGTGTGTCTTATGTTTCCTTTTCTCCTTCACAATCTCAGGTTTCAGTTTTATGTTTATCACTATTGACAAAGTAGTTCATTCTAGCTGGGACCAACTCTAGGTAGTTTCACAGGGCTCATACATGCCGTGATTATTTCTTTGCATAGTTATATCTTTTGTATATTTATGTAATCTGTTATAGGGTAGGCAAGTCCTCTGCTTCTTTTACAAAGGGATTACAATGACATTGAGTTCTGATTGGAGTGACAGTGGGTAGCGCTCAAAGCAAGCTGCCTTGAGGCCTACCCACTATCCTTCATTCAGAACCAATCAGAACTCAATGTCATTCTGACGTCACTGCAACCCCTGCAAAAGAAGCAGACAGACTTGCACTCCACATAGTTTTATATTGTAAACAATGGCTATCCACATTTAATTAAAAAAAAAAAGCACTTGAGGTGGGACAGAATTCTAGAGAAAAAGTGTTTAGTGGGCAAGACAAACATAAAAAAAGGCTAAATGCTTTTATAAGGGTTTCCGGATTCTAGACGTTATAACCTGATCAAAATGCCTTGATGCACTCTGAACAAGGTACAGGCCTATAGAATGTAGACATTTGTGTCATCACGTGCTACTTTTCCTCAATGCATTTTGTATTTACTGACTGGCTAAACTAGTTTCTCCTTGGTAAGGAGGCTTAATCTCAATGTCTTACGTCTGTTGAACGAATCTATTTTATTCATCTAAGAATTGCTATTTCACAAAGAACGAAACATTTCATCCAAAGGAAGGAGCTGATGTTGATCTTTGTTTTGCAATTGGAAGCTTAGAACAAGGGGCTGAGTTGCCCTTTCTCTCTTCCCCTCCTCCTCTTTAATTCCGCCCCTGCAATGTTACCTCACTTCATGTTGTCACTGACTCGTGTCTTCACAGGACCTCTAGATAACTTTTCAGAGTAGAGGTATTTTAATCTGGTAAATCTTTACTCTTTTGTGGAACAGTAATCAAAGTTTTCGTTTTGTTTTTTAAAAGGGCAACTCCGCTCATTTCCAGAAATTTTAGGCTTACATGTGATTCCATTTCCCAAAGCACTACTAAACAGCCCTACACCTTCATATTCACGAAATAGGGAATATTATTTCTCTAATCATAGTTTAAGCATCAGCAGATACCAAAACTGAAACTTCGGTTGCAACAGGCAACATTGATCTTGTGTCGTCAGAGTCATGTCCACGTCACTTTGAACCACGTGGTCCGAAAGGTCACGTGATCCTCTATGCGACGGTGGGCGAACTTAGAGCAGAGCGCAAGTGTCGTCTGCCCCGCAATTTTCACCAATGTAGTTTGCTGCAACATCCAACGACGTCTGCACCACTGCGGCCCCAGCTTGCGCTTCGGTTTGGAATCTCGACGGAGGTGCCCGCAATTTGACGCGGGCTTATTGTTGCGAAGGCGCTGTAACTGAGATCTCGGTTACACGTCACAAGATCCCCAGGTGGTCCAAATTAAACATCAGGCCTCCGTTTGGGCTTGCCAGATGCCATTCGTAGGTCTGGCACATAAAGCTCCAACTTCACATTTATTTAACGTAAAATAGCCGAGTCTTCACGTTTGGTTTTTACAGGCGCGAGACATATATGCTTGTACACTGGGAAACACTTGGTGCGTAGCACCGACACGGTGGTCGTTTGATCACGCATGTGTCTCCTGCTTTAGTAGCCTGAACTGTGTACCTTTATGAAGCTGTACGGCAGACTACAGGTTTATTGACAATAGCAAAATAGTCAGCTGAAAATTTTGAATGCCTTGATAAGTATGCTCCAGTACACATTCATTTGGTTTCACATGCGGAACTGATCTTTTCACTCATGTTTCTCTATTTAGCTAGTAACAGCGAATTAGTTAAAGTCATGAGCACAAGCGATGGGAACAGATCATTGTTCTGCGATTTGGCTGACGCACGGCTTCCTGGAGTTCCACCAACACGGGATGTCCACCCATGCATCCAGAGGCGCACTGTCGTAGTGGTAGTTTGAGCAGGCAGCTACACATAATCATGAGCCCATGGGTCTTTCGCTAGGCATCGGAGATGCGGCCCTCGCCCGTATAGTAAACAAAACGTTGTTCTCCCCCCTGAAATCCAGCCGACCCTATAATGTACACATGCATTTTGATCCCCCCTCCCTCTCCCTGCACCCCAAGTCATGGACATCCCAGCCACCTCAGCCCCTCCCCCTTGAAAACGATCTCCTGGCTATGCTACTGCCTGGAGCTATAAGAAACATGTCGATAGACAATGTTATAGATAGGGTTCCGTGTTTTCGGTATATACCGATAATCACCGAAAAACAACTCCCCGAAGGGTTTTTCCCGAATCGGTAAAACCGAAAACACCGGAATTGAAGCTTGCTTTGAAGAAGAAACCGCAGTTTCACAGCAGAATCTTTTATAACAATTTTTGTGTCCAACCAGCACCGATCAAGTACTGAACTGACCGCGATCGCCACTTGTTTCTTCGGAAGTTGTTTCCATGTGCTTTATTAAGTAATAAATAACGCATAAAATGTCGTGTTTTCTAGAGCGTGCTCAGATATACCTTTGCTTTTACCATATGAGCCCCGATAAACCCCGGTTTGTGGGTTTATCGGGGCTCATATGGTAAAAACTCCGATTTGTGGGTCGGTGTCTATTTGTGATATCACAAATAGACACCGAAAAACACCGAATTCGGGCAAAAAATAAACACCAAAAAATAACCCCTGAATGTGAAGAAAAATAAGTACCGAAAACACGGAACCCTAGTTATAGATTAACAATCTTTCTACACACATGTTAGGAACTATTTAAAACTTTAGCAATTCCATCATGAAAACTTCAGAAGGTATTAAAAACAAACTCTGGCAACTGTGTTCAAAGGGCTTACAAAAAGGAGGATATCTGGTATTAAATTAAACAAATGACCACTAAACCACAGACCGAATGCATCATTAGATATGTGAAATTGAACATGTTATGCAAACTAAATATGGAAAAAATGAATACTATATGGGCTACAGTTTACTATACTTTTATTTTGACAACAGTATTATTCAACATTTAAAAAAAAAATTACATCCAGAACCTTTAGTGTCCTTTGAAGCCCAAAGCTGGCAGGCTTTTTCAGCTGCAGACCAGTTGCCTGGAAGGTGGAGCTACTCCATCAGCAGAAGGAAGCATCAATTTATCCTAGCACAGAAGTTTATTTTGTTTCTTTTATCTGTTTGCTGGGTTTTAGATTTTTTTCTGTGACATGTAAATTGCAGGAAAGAAACCATTATATGGCTAGTGTGCATAAAAAGAAAAAGCAAGAAACAAACAATGTTGTGTTTACATTAACTGCACCACTATTCAATCAGTCATTCCTTGTTTCATCCTTTCTTCAGGAGCCTTATTTTTTTTATGTCAGCAGTAAGAGCTGACATATTTTCATAATTTGAATCCATTTTATTTTTCCTCATTTTTGTAGAGTACTTCTGCAGAAACAGGCGAAGCGCCCACTTCGTTCAAGCTTCCACTATTAGGATTTGCCGAACTTGGGAATTCTGCAAATTACATGTTAAGTGCCCTATTTGACCGGACAAGCACCCGAGTCCAAATTAATCCAGTTTTCAGTGAAAGTGGGGTACGCCGCTCACCCGCGGTATCTTACGGTACGTTAAAAAATCCATGTGCGCTTTTTAATTTTTTTTTTTTCAGAGCTGTTTATATTTAGGGTTGTTTGTTTTCGGGTAAAACCCGATTTTACCCGATTTTTACACCCCGAACATGTTTCAGGAGAATCGGGTTAAACCCGATTTCTCCCCGAATTCCAAAACCACATAACCAACCTATTTATTTTTACGCCGTACGGAGTTTGCGGTGCACACGCGCTAGCTACAATACCTCGGGACAACAGTGACCTATAGTTCATTTCGCAAGCTGCGTGCAGCACTGTGGACGCTACACGACTCTCAACCAACCGCCCAACGAGCGCGCCTGACTCACCGTGACATTCTACGGAGGCCGGCTGAGGAAAAGCGACAATAGGCGTTGGGGCCTCGGAGGGACATTTCCGTTTACCCGCTGTGGAGGTGGAACCGCCTCAGCATGCCATGTAGCTTCGGCCCTGCTGCACGCAGCTTGTGAAATGCACTATCAATCCCCCTTCGACCGCTGAGGTGTCGACGCCCAGCAGGATCTCTCGGGCAGCATGGCCATCTCGCTGGCATCCAACCTTTCTCACGAACAACGTCCGAGCCAGTCACTCGCGTAAACAGATCGGAAAAACTTAACAGGTTTATTCCATAGCGAAATATCTGATCCAAGACGACCGTCCCTCAAACGGTCGGGGTTTTTGTTGACACCTGAGGGAGAGGAGGATTCCGTGGGCGGTGCTTCCCTTGAAGCGACCGACGGCAACCGGAGCTGCAAAACCCCGATTTCCCCGATTACCGGCTTGAAAGAGACCCCTAATTTTAACGCGTTAGCGTTTAAAAGCTCGTAAAACGCTCCAATACAAAAAAAAAAGTTTTTATTGGTAAGTACATTTGTAAATTTAACCCGAAAAAACCCGAATTTCGGAATGTTTCCACAAAAACCCGATTTCTCCCCGATTATCAGCTTGAAAAATAGCACCCGATTGTTACCCCCGAATTTAAAAAAATATAAAACCCGAAAACGAACAACTTTATTTATACTGCCTCCCAGGAATCTTTCATGGAATACAGCTTGATCTTTGTGAGGAAAAGGTTTTCTTGGCCTTGTTTGTAAGCATGAGTGTAACCATGTCCTAAAGTATTCAGGTAGAACAGCCAAATGCAGGTAACCATAAAGGTGTCCTGCTTCCCTTGCACAAGCCTAGTTACTTTCAGTTTTTAGAAACCAGCTGTAATTGCAAGATAGATGTTACATGTTAGCAACTTAAAAGGAGTACACCAGCATTCTTTTCATGGTTCTAGATTTGCCACAGAAATTTGACTGAATGCACTAATAAACTCCTCTGATTTAGTAATCCAAATATTAGGCAAAACTAATTTTTTGCAAAGTAATTGCATTTGCAATTTTGGTTTTCATTGTTTTTCTTCTTAAACTGAATGTCTTTACTGGCCGCAATGAAAAGTGATACCAACGGCAGACAGCGGTTCACTCTTTGGTTTGGTTTGTAGAATTGGTTCCTAGTTGATTACAAGGAGTTCCATTGTGTTAAATCAGTGGTCGGCAACCTTTGGCGTAGGGCCGAGTCGCCGCGAAGCCAAGGCGGAACAGGCCTGGCGGCAAGCAGCGGGGGGGGGGGGGGTTAAAATAAAAAAAAGTAAAAAGAGCACTTGCACGAACTTACATTGCCGTACATAAATACAAAATGAATAGTTTCTTTATTTCACGACACACAACATGAGATACAACATTTCCACGAAAACCTAGAAACTCCTCTCAGCGAGACTTCTGGTGTTGAAAACTGCGCTCGCCGAACTACGGACATCCACATTCACAGTCGCAAAACATTGTGGCGGTTCTCGTCAGTCATTCGTGAGCGCAAGTTGGATTTTATGCACATCATTCGTGAAAAAGTCTACTCGCAGACATATGTGCTCCCAGAACACTGTAATCATGGTGGCTGCGAGTCTCTTAAGATTCATGAACGGAAAATCCGCAAGGCCAGCATAAAATGTAACAAGGTCGTTTGCTGCAAATGCGCTCTTCAAATTATTACCTCTTTGCAGATCGGCCAGCTCTATCTGGTAACACTCTCGAACCTGGCTAAGATCTGCCTTAAATGAATTTTGAAATAAACAAATATCTCTCGACAGGCAACGGGCAGAGAGTTAGTCCACTTTATCTCTTTTTTTCTTCTTTTTAAGCTGACCGCGTTTGGGGGGGGGGGGGAAGCGCTGGCGTGGGGCTGGGGGGGGCTGGGGGCCGGATGATACTGCCTCGCGAGACGGGTCCGGCCCGCGGGCCGGTGGTTGCCGACCACTGTGTTAAATGAATGAATTGGAAGCTTGCTCGAGCACCTGCGCCAGCAATCTAGAAGGAAATGCTCGGCATACTTTGTCGTTTAGACTGCCTTTTCGGCCTACAAGCTTGCCTCTGTAAGTGATGTCATGGCACTGAAAAGCATGGATATAGTGGAATGTTGGTTTTGGCATCACCTTCATTTGCCCACTTCACAATAACTATTCTGCAATTTTACGATACTAAATAGCATACCGGAAAGGTAAAGACCGGGGACTTCGGAAAATATATTTTGTTGGGACAAGGTAGCTTAAAAAAAAAAATTGTTGGATTGTACCTCTTTAAAAGGGAAGATGGGGAGCTTCTTGAAAAAAATGAGTTAGAAGTGAATTCTAGTGTATTTTTACCCCGTGAACCCGAATACCTAAACCTTTTGCTGCGCAAGTAGTGTGAAAACGCGAGAAAACGCAGAAAGAAAGTCGCTGTACGTGACGTCATCGACGGATCTTTTGGCTGCCCAAGGCTAGGGAGGTGGGGCTTCAGCCCTATTTTGAAATTGCTCTTATGGCTCTCCGGTGCGTTGCATTGAAATATAATTGTGATATCTGTTATTCTAAAGGCCAAATGAACGCAATTCAAGCGTTTTTTTCTCAAATGCAGAAGTGCCCCATCTTCCCTTTAAATGTTTAATTTACTTTCCTTCTATGCTTTTTTGGTGTTTTGAACAAACCTAGAAGATATGTTCCAAACAGAAGTTATAAATGGGGGAGGGGAATCTAGCAGATTTGAAAGTTCTATGTGTCCATTGGAGGTTTCTTGTTGTGTCAACATGTTGGAAGTTTTTATCCGCTCCTTGGGTTACTTGGATGCATCCAATCCAAGGGATACAGGTGTGTTTGTCTCGCACTGGTAGAAGTGATGTCTTAAAGGGGCCCTGCAATCATATTTAAGCGTCTACCTTTTTTGCGGTTTCCACGTCTCTTGGGGTTCGGGCAAGCCAGCGGGCACGGAGAGAGTAACTAAATATCAGTGCGTCATATTTTAACCGGACGACGCGGAAACCTCCTCCACCTACGAGGGCGACCCGCGTTGCCGAAAGCGCGCGATATGTGACGTCTTTGGTCCTGGCCTTACTACTGGTCAGAGCCGCTAAAAGCTTTTTTTAGTCGAGATACAAAATATAAGTGTCGCGAACCGTTTCAATTATGTATGAAAGTAGTTTTTGTTCAGTATTTTAGATCAGAAAAGAAACAAATGCAGTTTATAAAGTACGGAAACAAGAAATGACCCGTCGACATACCCGCCACCAAGCGGCGGAAAAAACGGCGCATATTAGAAAGGGCTAGTGGGATGAGGCGCCGACGAACGGTGAGCGTAGAAAGGTCCCGGATGTACGCGGCGGCGCTGCGGTGTCGTATACCGGCTCGAGGATCCAACCGGTTCCGAGCGTTCCGAAGGCCTTCGGCGCGGGCCTTGCTGGCGATTTGGCCATTTGGTGGTATGGCAGCGCGAAGTGGCTCCCGTTCTGAACTGATCTTTACCCCGTGTTTGCTGTTGTTTGTGGCCAACGAAGTGTTATGCCGAAATAGTCTTTAATCGCGCAGCTAATGCAGCTGCCAAGCCGCCCTCTTCATACAGCCTGTCCAACACATGCTTTAGTGGCGCCCTCTCGAGCCGTCGACACATAGTGCGGCAGCCGTGAGCGCTCGATGAGCTCACTACCCCTCCTCTAGTTCACAGCCACTCAAGCCAGGACCTACGACGTCATGAAGGAGGTTATTTCTTGCTTGTTTTTGTAATTCTAATTTGCCTATGACTTTTAAAATAAAGCGAAATTTGAGAAAAGAAAAGTTTTATAAGTTACTACGTTCAGTGCGCTCAGGTTCGGTGCAAATTAAAAACCAGTCAAAAAGCTGTTACAGGCCCCTTTAAAGAATTGCAAGTTTTGCGAGATGATTAAGGCATTGGCATGGCATACAAATAATTGATAACTAGTGTGTCTGTAAATTGTAGGGACACGATGCCAGAGTGATGATAGTCAGTATGCAACCAGACTTGTACTGTTACTTGAAAAATGTAATGGATTACAATTACAAATTACCAAGCCTCAAATGTAATGGATTACCATTACAAATTACTTTTGCTGAAAGTAACAGATTACTTTACTCGTTATGTTACAAATTACTTTCACATTAACTTTTTCCGTACACTTATCCAGAAAGCAATAGAAAAAATGTTGACATTTTTAAAAAATGTTTTGCAGCACTACTTTTCATTTCTCATACGCCCGTATTATGGTGATCCTTGTAAAAAGAAAATATTGTATTTAAGAGAAAGAGTGTAGGTGCAGCTCCGTTCACCTGTAAGCTGACAAGGCACCGAAAGCTGCAACCACACCCGCCATCCCACTAGCTTCACGGCCTCCGGAAATGATCCCTGGAATTGTACAGACAAGCTAGCGGTGCGCATGCTCAGTAGCAGCGTTCTACCTCCGTTACGAGATTCGGAGCTAAAGAAGCTATCTACAAAAAGCTCCTTTGGCTCTGGTGTTTCCCCTGTAATTCACAAGAAAAGAAAACCTGTGTTCTAATGTTACAATGTACAGCCAATGCAGAATGCAGGTGTCCCAGCTTACCTTGATGTGTTTTTGTAGATTAGAGCTTGTTGTTCTTGCTGATGAAAAATGTGTGTTTGTTCGGCAAGCAAAGTGTGCACTGAAGGTCTAGGTTTCTGTTCTCCTTAATGCCCTGAATTTTGAACATCTCATTAAGAGATGGCCATGGAGACGAAGGACACTCCATGACCGAGAACTCTACCAGTCAGAGAAAAAGTGGCAGTT